>LR746276.1:2124168-2406668 GCA_902729315.2 Spirodela intermedia | reverse complement strand
AATTCCACACAAAACTATGAGTTTCCAATTTTATAAAGTGTCAGGAGAATTCGTTGTGACACTTGGGTGTCTTCTGTAAATGAGGATTTTGGCGTTTTTCCTGCCTCTTGTTGGCATCACATGTGAAGATTCTGCATCGAAATTGGGATTTTTAGGTCTGGAAAACCTGGAGATGAGAAAATGTAAAAGGTTTTGGTAGGTTGACCGGGAGAAAGCGGCTGTACATTCGCTTCGGCCTAGGTTGGTGATTCAACATGGAAGGTTGCCTTGGGTGAAGAAACTGTGAACCTCCACTGCTAATAGATACAATTATGAAATGCCTGTTAGGAAGATGTATGGTCAGGAGAATGATGGTGGGGAACCTAAATATCAACAGATGGGGCAGCCTGTGGAACAAACTCTTTGTGATCTGGCGAGAGGTACTCGGGACTCTGGACCTTAGGAACTTTGGTCGAGGCATTCCCATTCACTAATGTACTTTATGTTGCAACGGATGCAGGACCTGTGGCAATCTAATAAATGCAGTGAAGTGTTTGGTGCTGAAAGGGGCTGCCTTGTCATCCTCACCAATCATCTCCCTCCATCCCTTAAATCATATGCGATAATACCTCATTTCGTCCACTTTAAATGCTTAAAACTTCTTGGTTTTTAGCATAACCATTTGGAAGCTGGATATCTGCTGATTGATGACCTTGAAATCGAAACTACTTGGACTTCTATTCCAAATTCAAAACGCTAACCATACCTCAGCCATCTGTGCAGGGATTGATCCTTGGTTTCAAGGTAAAAGTTTTATGATACTCAAAGTCATAGCTGCTGAATTCTCTTGGTGGCAACATGCCCTGGCGAATAAAAAGGGATATGGATGATTTTACGTACTTACCCCCAGAGTCACCTAAAGGGACTGCAGTTATACATGGGGATTGGCCAAGAACTGTCCTACGAATTCGGTGTGCAGAATAATACATCACATCCTTCGAAATTTGAATCTTGAAAAAACAGAATTAAAATATGAAACATACTTGATCTTGCAGCATTTTGGAATTTTCCAAATGAGAAATTTCGGAGTAAATTTATGAGTTAACTTTAAGTCATTTAAAGGGAGTAGAGCTGGGAATTGCCATTGATTGAAAACTCTTCCCAACTCAGAGTACAACATAATATATCTAGGGATTTCCAGTTGATCTGAATCTGAATGGGAAAGGAGAGCTAAAATATGAACAATACTTAAAATGATAAAAGGATAATTACAAAATTCGCAACAACAATGCCCTCCATGCTATAAAACCATCTAGTTGTGTGATACGAATGTTTTCAATTTCAAAGATTAAGTACGTGGGGGTCGTGCATTTTAAAGTGCTTAAACGCATTCTCTGACTTTCCACAATCCGAATCTAGGAATAGTATTAGCTTCTTTTTGGTGTGCTTTTTCTTTAAGCTAGACCTCATTTTTTTTTTCAACTTACCTTCGATTTATGTAACCTGTCTCATCATCCTTCTCCATTTTCCTCTATTGTTGAAACCCAGATTTGATCAGATTTTACTAAAGTTTTCTCATTCATGTTAATTCATCTGTTTTCTTCTTATGCAGTTGCAACAATTGCTGGTACTATAGTAGCATATTTGCTTGTGCCTATGAGATCACTTGGGCAGGATAGCTGGAAAATAGCTGCGGCTCTCATGAGTAGACATATTGGTGGAGGTATTTCTCAGAAACTAACCTTTTATGTTCTTCTGTTCTGTAGAAGATGGAATAATTGAATTTTAGGTAAAAACATTTGGATTATGGAGCATACATGTGCGTAAATCATAAGGTAAAGACCATGAATGTAGCATGTGACAATGGCATTGAAACCAAGTCTATTGGTACTGGATCCGTTGGCAAACTAGATTAGAATGGTCTCTCTGTGAATCTCAGAATATCTTAGATATGTTCAAGTATTTAATGAATTTCATCTAGTTTCTCAGTCAATTACATGAAATCGAGAACAAAAATCATTCTTTGGTTGCTCATTACGGTATAATACTCATAAAATTTCATTGATGTTCTTATTGTGATTAAGGTTGTGCAGTGAACCGAGTATTCTATATTCTTGTGGACTGAATCACAAATTTTCAGACGTAGATTATCAGTATGATTAACTGTATTCATTAGCAAATATCTTTTCTGTGCATGGCAGATGTCACGCCTGGCTCCATGCCTCATGCACATTTTTAGATATTTTGGTAATTCAGTCGTTTTGTCAGGTCTTGTATCATATGTTCCATCTCAAATTGTGTTCCTACCAAATAAGTGTGCATCTGTAGGACCCATACATGTCTTATGTGCCCCTTTTTCTTTTCTCAAGAACTGATGATGGTATTACATGACGCTTAGGAAAATGATGATAGTAATTTGGAAATCGTCACTTTTTCACAGTAATTTTTAATACATTTTATTCAGGGGGTACTAGAAAGTTTAATTAGCGTGGAAATGATGAAATAAAATATTTTTAAAGTTTTTATGTAAATGGAGATTTGATGGATAGGACAACACCTCATATTAAAAGGATTTTTCAAGATAATTCCTGGCTTAGGGATGCCCTCTCATCCCCAATCCTCGATCAGTCACCAATAATTTTGCAGTAGACTGTAGAGAATAGCGTGGTAGTTTATTTTTCCTCTTTTCTCGTTTTTTTGTTTTACTTCTATCACTGTTTCTGATTTAATCTCAATCCCTTTATGTTTCCTTCGCTGCAATAGGTTAATAGCGATTTTGCTCTGAGACAGCAGGCCATAAGAAGTTTGACCCAGCCAAACTTTGGCTCATTTGTGGTTCTTTTTCCTATTGGTTCACTGAGAGGATTGAATTCCCTCGCTGGAACCAGATTAAGGACCCCTGGTATTGAGAAAAATTTACCTGATTGGCGAACAACCTCCCACACCTTTCAGAAAGGGAAAAAAATACACTTCCAATTATAATTTTCATTCACATTTCAGGTGGCCAGGGAAACAGCATTCCAAAAAAAGGTGGCTCCTACATTATGATTAGTTGTCTCCGACCCTCATGGTCAAAACTTTATGACTGTTTGAGAATTTTTTACAACATATGTTCATACATTTTGGTATGGTTTCAGAGCTAGAATAATGGACAATTATACCTCGAAGGAGAGCCAGTTTACTTAATGAACAACAGGATAAAATCTAGCGCTATAATTTATTCCACTTTTCCTCTTTTACATTAAAGTCAATGATATTCCCCGTTTTCATTAACATTATATTATTGATGAGGACCTCCAGCAAAGTGTTGTACAGGTCATGATATTGGCTGAATAAGGAGCGTTTTACACACCAGATTATAATCCCACCTTTGAGGAAACCCCACTCTCGCATTGGGAACTGTTATGAACGTCTGTTAGCATGGTTATGCGGTTCATTTGTCTCCACTTAAAATTAAGACTAAAAAGTACCTGATTCTGGCTGCGATTCGGGATAATATGGAGGTAAATTACATCAGTACCGTTATCTAAAAAAGTATGGCCACTCTTCTAGTATATAATGAATCAAAGCCACTGTAAAATAGTGCATCTCCAGATGTTTCGAAAAACATGGTTTCTTTCAAGGCACTTTTAAAACTTAATTCCCTAGTATGATTCTTTTTTTTTAATGTCTTACAAATCGTTATGGTTATGTATTAATATTTCTCGTCTCTCTGTTATAGGTTGCATTCTTTGCTTTATGTTTGCCATTATGTTTCTTCTTGATAAATTTGTCTCAATTTATCATTTTTACTGTAACTCTTTCGATAATATGCCAGCGGTCAATTATGTGGCTGTTTCGGAGGCTCTTGGTACTTCTCCATCAGTTTTGGCAGCAGGACTGGCTGCAGATAATATTATTTGCGCAATATATTTCACAACAATTTTTGCATTGGCATCCAAGATAAGTCCAGAGGATTCCACACCAAATAAAGGTACGTTGACATTCTGTTACAACAATACTTGTTGATTGTATTCCTTTGGGTCATTTTAGATACTATCTGTAATTCCTACTTTTTATTTGGACCTGGTAATTTTATTGTTATGAACTTAAAGAGTGGCGACCTGAAGACTTTGAAATAGCATTCTTAAAAGTTTAGAGATTTTAAGATTTTTTCGTGATTATTTCTCAGGAGTAGTGATATAGGATTGTTAAACAGAAATTCGTTATCTAGATATCATACATCGGTATTCATTGAGCGGTTGGCCTTATGGTGTAAACTTACATCATTTTGAAGATCTGAAAGATCTTCTATCGTGAAACCATGAATGAGTGACAAAATGACAATTTTGGATATAACTGACTTTTCGGATGTGTCATGGAAAATAGGGGGATGGTTAACTCTCCCAGTGTTGGAGACCATATAAAAGTTTATTCTATTTATGGGACCTTTTCAAGGAACGTAAACAGAAGAATGTGACATTGACTACTAGTACTCATTTAGTGAAGGTCTAACTTTTCCATCTTGACGAAAATGGACATCTAAGAGATATTATTTCATGCGATGAAACTTCTTTGGCATTGTAATATCTGATTCCCACCTATCGCACATATTAGTTATGAGATTAAAAACTAATTATTTCGCTTAGAATAACATGGAATTTTTTGAGGGGCAAATTCTTTTAACAAGGTTTCCTCTGCATTGAAGCAGATGCTCTTTTGGCTGCGGAAGCCAGCACTGGAGGTAAACTATCTGTACTACAGGCTGCCAGTGCTCTTGCCGTGTCTTTTGCTATATGCAAATTCTCCACCTATCTCACCAAGGCACTAGGCTTCCAAGGAGGCAACCTCCCCTGCATAACAGCAATTGTTGTAGCCTTGGCAACATTGTTTCCAGCACAGCTTCGCACTCTAGCCCCTACAGGAGAGGCCATCGCTCTGATTCTCATGCAGGTACTGTGTTAACTTCGCAATTGTAAATGGTTCAGTATGCATTTTTATGTGTTTTATGTTTTCTCAAAAGTTTTGGAAACTATTTTTAATACCTTTTACCTCCACGCCCAATTATGAATTTTTTTAACATAGAGAACTGGTTGTTCTTTGTTTCTTTTTCTCCATCCTCTTTGCATTAACGTTTATTTTTTGAATAGTTTCTTGGAATATTTTAGCAATCCTAATTCTATTGTTTTTGAAATATATAGCGAATTTTAGATTACTCGTTGACAGTGGACTCGCATTTGTGTTTTCTACCTGGTTAATCCGATTGTCAATGTTCCCTGCCTCCCTCCAGATTTTGCACATGCTGGCCTGTGCACTGAAGTGGAGGGAAAAGTGGTCCATAGGTTTTAGATAATTTTCCTATCATTGTTCAACCGGAGCTTTCTTTTACATGACTAGTTTTCTGAAACGAATATTCAGGAAGAAGAAGCCAGATAAAACCATGATAAAAGGGCGAAAAGAAGCTTGGACAGGCCCAGAAACTTCACTTTATATGTGGTCTTGATATCCTAAAATGACTTCCAGTTTCTTGAGGCTTATTCTGTTCTACCCGGCCAAAGTTAATCAACCTCTGATTTTCCAAACATGCGAACGCCCTCTCCACTATCACACAACGGATTTATTGATGGCCCTGTTTTGGTCATAACTTTCTATAATTGTGGGCAGGTATTCTTTGCGGTGGTTGGAGCAAATGGGAGCATATGGAATGTGATAAATACAACACCAGGTGTTTTTGCATTTGCTTTTGTGCAATTGGTTGTCCACCTGGCTATCATACTTGGCGTCGGAAAATTGCTGGGATTAGAAAGAAAGCTTCTACTATTGGCTTCCAATGCCAATGTTGGGGGCCCAACCACAGCTTGTGGAATGGCCACAGCCAAAGGATGGAGTTCTCTGATAGTGCCCGCAATTTTGGCTGGGATCTTTGGGATATCCATTGCCACCTTTCTTGGTATTGGCTTTGGGGTTTTTGTTCTGAAAAATCTATAGCCGGTTCATGGGGAAATCCTATCTGAGCCCTGATACAGGTACTGGATTTTATGCTTTGTCTGTTTAATTAACAAAACTTTTAGAGTTATTGAGTCATCCAGCTCGAAACCAATGTAGAAAAGCAAAAAATGCCCATCTGTAGAATCGCATGCTTACTTCCATAAGAACCGACGCATGACTACTTTCTATCTCATTTGCTCACTCATGTAGTTGAGTGATCGAGGTCTCCTGAGTAATTGAGGTAGGTTTTTTAGTCTATGAGGTACCCGTGGACTCTTTTTTTCACGTTAATGTAGGTACAGAATTCCTTCCGGTTACCTGGGTATGAGTTTGCATTTGGTCTTGCAGATTTCCAGGTGTGTGTCACATTTTTACATCTCTTACCCTGTAATTACATCATTTTTTTCAAATTCTCACTGAATAATGCCTCTGACGATGCTGTGAAATCCCTCCCGAAGGTCCATGAAATGTCTGTGGGGTTGTGAAACTTTTGCCTTGATGGGTATGTGACAGCCAAATGGCAAGAAATGTCATCCTTAAAATTCCAAGCAAAAGATATTGTTCACATTTGCTTGAGTCATACGAATTGGTTATAGTTAATATCAGCAAAAATCATCATATGGTTTAGACCTCATATCAGCACTTGACACTCATGATAAGGTTGAAAGATCGGAGAGATACAAGTCTTGCAATGGCGTTGATATGAAACGATTTGAATCATCATATGTCATACTTCATCATAATAATTTGGTCAAATATAGGCAGCTTTGATCACAGAGATGGGTCTGCAAGGGTCTACTGGTATAAAGCCTCAGCTATTGAATGCCCCAGCAAAGGGGAAACAAATGATTGAATGAACTAACAAGTGTCTTTGGTTAGAAATCATTTGATAATCAATTAGAAATCATTACCAGGATATAAATACCCACGATCTCAGTTGGCCAAGTATGTGGGTTCAATTGCCAAAGGCTATGAGAGTAACTTATGTCTTGTCTTCGTACAAAAAATAAGTTTTGTTGAATTTCCATAAACAGGGGCAGCAGAAAATTGGCCTTTAACTAGCCATTTTCCTAGATTTTTTGGGACATTTTATGAGTGATCCTTCCAATCCCATACTGAAACTCAAAAGATAGAACATTCCACTAAAGGAAAGCCAATGATTGCAAGTCTATTGTTATATTGGAGTTATGTTCCTGCATTGTTGTCTTCCTGCATTGTCAAAGCCCTTAGATACATACCATAAGGAAAACAGAGCTAGGCTCTCCAATGTTATGGTTGCATTTGTTCTCCATCATCATTGTGGAAAGTTATCAGAGATTATTGTTGTTATCCTGCTGGGGTGCTCTAGATGACCAAGTACTGAACTTGTGACTTAGAAATCTTATGCTTAGGTTTTCAAACCAGAAGCATTAAGCCTAGCATGTGTAAGACAATCAGGATATATTATAGGTATTTGAATGTTATAGAAGAGTAAACGAAGGGGGGAGGGAACCCCATAGAAATCTCATTCCCTTTGTCTATATGTGTGCTTATTGTGCCTATTATTCCATCTCCTAATTATCAAGCTTAGGATTATGATATTTGGAACGTAATTGGACATGAACCATCAATTTCACTCATAATTGATAGAAAGATCTCTTCTTGACCACTAGTCGCTTGCCCTACCTCCTTCATTCGTCCATCTACCAAAGTGGTGGCAGAGAAGAAAGGGAGAGAGCAAGTAGCCGGCTGAAGCACTAAAGTTATGTTCTTACCAAATAGTATATATATTAGGGTTGGTATTTATACCAGCCCACTAATATGAGAGAGCAAAAATTAGACTGATTTAAATTTCAGTTCATGAAAAATGGAAGAAAAGCAACAAGAAGAAATATATAAATTACACAAGTGAAAATATAAAATGAACGAATTGTATTCCAACACTCTCCCCCAAGTTAGTGAATGAATGTTGTCTGTTTTCAATTTTTGACAGGAGCTTAAAATGTACGTTGTGAAGACCAATTGGTGAACATATGTTGGTGATGGAAAACTTTACTATAAAGACCTTAGTGAATGCATATACAATTTCATCACTTGTGGACACATATTGAATACAAATTACTTTGCTTTTTAATTTTTTATTTACTAAAAAATTGATCAATTTCAATGCATAGTTATGTTTTGTTTAATTGAATCGTGTTGCAATGCTAATAATAGAATTATTTTCACAATGAAGTTTCATCTATCTATCTCCCTTAATCGTCAGATTTTTTAAGATAATATTGACCTATAATATCTCTCATATATCTTGTGCCATAGTGTAGAACTATGATTCTGCACTTGACATTACCAAATTGTTTGTTTCATGTTTCTTCATGCTATAAGATTTCTATTGAGAAAAGTGCAATATCTAAAAGTTGATCTCTTATTTACAATAGATTTGGTATAGTCTATGTCAATATAAACTTCAAGTGTCAATCCTCCATTCTTCGTGAATAAGGTATCTTTTATTGGTACCTCTTTAAGATAGTTTAATATTTGATAGGCTGCACATAAATGTGTTTGTTTTTGGATACTGCATAAACTATCTACTTATGCTAACTACATAAAATATTTTTAGACATGTATGAGATAAGTAATTCAATTTCCCAACTACTCTCTTATACATCTCCCAATCTACAACTATCTTCTTCAATTGCAACAAGGTTGAGGTTTGAATACATTAGAGAACTAACTAATTTACACATTGACTTCAGGGGAGTTACAATTATATTATGAATATATATTATCAAGGTTATAACTCCTCTGAAGAGGAACACTTAATAAACAAAGTATAATCAGTTTGACTTTATTTATATCCCATCTTGATTGTAACTTTCATAAATCCACAAAAGCAAGCTCATGGAAATTGTTTCAATCTACATAAAAGTTTATATTCAATTTACACATTGTATTTGTAATCAATTCTCCTTATTTCTTAGTAGAACTGCAACAAAAATATTTTCTTCTAGCTCTCCATGTAATAATATATTTTGGACATTGAATTATTCAATATCTCAGCCAAAATTAGTTGACAATAATAACAATAGTGTTCATTTTTTCTATAATAGTAAAAGGCAAGATACTATATCTCATAAGTTTGTGTATACCTTTTAGCAACAAGCCAAGTCATGTATCTTCTATCAACATATTTTCTTGATATTTAATTATAATTTTATTTTTCACTAATAATCTCACATACTAATACCCTTGGTTTTAATATTACAAGTGAAAATTTTATTTACATCAAATCATTGGATATTAATGACTACTTATACAAGTTTCTAATGCGTATCAAATATTCAGTATTATTAACATAATTATTATATGAATTATCTTCAATGATATTATAGTCATATCACTAACAATCAAAACTTAGGTATTAATCCTTTAGATTAATTAATTCTTCATATTAGAATTATATGATCAATAAAGATTATCAACTAAAGAATTAATTTCTAACAAAAGGATAAGTGTATAGTTAAATATGAGTCTAAGAAAAGCTGATTTTGGCAAAGTAATCAACTCTATATTCATGATTGGTGCTCTCTATTAGGCCTTAAAGTAATTGAATGGTGAAAAAAAAAGTTGTTGAGGCGAAGATATGAGGTGCTAGTGGCTGATTTTAGTACTAAATGGCTGTCTCCAAGGAGACAAACTTGAGTTGGGTGGCTGAGCCCTTGAACATCAACTTGTAATTTTTGACAAAAATAGTGCATACTAGAAGGAAGTTTCCTTTGAGACTGAATCTAGCTAGGTGAAGGGTGAACTAGTACAAAAATCCATGTATTCTTAGTGAGAGAGAGTTGAGAGACATCAAATGACACATGTATCAACACATAAATATAGGTTAGGTTTAAATTAAACATTGCTACAAATCTTAGAAACCCCAATTCACCTTGTCTCCCTCTCTTGGTGTTTCACTTAGTCCTATAGTTTTATCACCACCAACTCCCAATTATTATTTTGTGCAGGTTCCAATATCTTTTTCAAGAGCAATAAGTCTTCATTATCAAATAAGTTTGTGGGGTATGATGTCTCATTTATATCATCTTGAGAGAACTCTTGAACATGTAGATTTTAGAACATTCATTTTTTCTTTAAATACACTTAACCAAATCGATTCAAAATTAGGTAAACTAGGTATTTTAGTATAATTTGTTAAAAACCCAAAGTAGGGATTAAGAGACATAGTGACTTTCTAAAACTTGACTAGTCCCTTTATCACCATGTGTTGTATAATTTGTCTCCTTTCCATGGAAAGTAAGAATTCATAAAATAGGGAACCTTTTTTTACAGAAAATGATAGCACCATTATCTTTTTTCAATTGGATAATATCCTATAAAGATAAATTTTAATATTCTAGAATCCAACTTATCTTTTTGATGTTTATGGATATGAATAAAGGCTATACATCCAAATATTCTCAAGTGGGGGATTTATTTTTAATATAATATGAGGATAAAAAGATGATAATGCCTTTTTTCGACTTTTTAAAGGCAAAAGATTTAGATGCTAAGTAAGATTGGTTTTTCAAAGGATTCATTCACCCCAAAAAAAATTGATACTTAAAATGCTCTAGTCACTTTCAATAGGTGAACATTCTTACATTCAACTATGCTTATCTCATTGAGAAGTATCAATACATGATGATTCATGTAAAATTTCTTCTTTTAAAAGTAGAATGTTAATCTTGATTAAAATAATCTCAAATGTTGTGAAATCAAAACATCTTAACATCTGTTCCAAATTGAGCTTGAAACGGGGAACAAAATTTTAAGAGAGCAATACTTCAAGTTGTGTGAATATAATCTCCAATGAAGATAATAAACCACTTTGTTCTACCACTACTAGGTATAATGGTGGGTCCCCAAAATATCACAATAGATACAAAAAAATGCATGAAACATTTCATGTTACTTTTAGGCAATTAGGTGTATCAATGTTTTGCAAACTCACAAGCATCAAACTTGAATTCAGTTACATTAAAATTCTGAAACATGAATGTAAATAGAATTTCAATGATTATAAAAGATCAATATTGCAATGTTTGATTATGAAGATAAATTTTCTCTAAATTTACTTTACTAAGTTCCTTGGTTTGGTTTCTCTTCTCTCATCTATGTTTTATTACTGAGGTAATTCAAGGTGGTAATATATGTCCCATTCTCTAATATATCCAATCATCCTCCTAGATGTTTTGTCAAAAAAATAGACAAACAAGTGTTTCAATCAAATGAGATAGTACCTAGGTCTAATGTGAGCTTGTTCATTGAAATTAGAATAAGAGTCAACATAAGAACATGAAGAATAATTTTTAGGATAATGACAAGTGAAAGAGGACTATTTTCTATTCCACCTACTGTGACTAAGGATCATATAGTTATTATATTTTTCCAACTAAAATAAGGAAAATAAATAATAAATTAGTGTGAGGAGTGGGTCATGTGTTTGATGGCTCTTGAGTCAATAACTCATAATGAGAATTTACTTTAACCAGTCAAAAAACATCAAGGTAGTGATTATTGGCCATCAAAATTTTCTTTTATGATAGGTTACCCTTGATTTGATGTGTTTGTCTCTCCTTGCATGATAGTGAAGATAACTTGCCACCACCTTTGGACTATCCTCCATTATGTATTCATTCTTGATGCTGATGTATGTTATGTAATTTGTAGCATTTCTATACTATGTGCCTTGAGTTCTTCTAGTAAGTGCACCATAAGGCATATGTATAACCACAACTTGAAGTTTTTTCTAGCCTATACGAATTAAATTCTTACTACAATGTTCTCTCTTCATTTGTGTATTCACTTACTGATTTGCCTCCTTATTTTAATGTCATCATCTCAATTGTTAACTCATCAAGTTTTGTTGTATCTCTTTATTGTGAACAAGTATGGTTAAATTTTCTCAAATATCTAACGTTGATCCAAACCCACCTTATGGTTCTTGAATCCCTTTGATCTCAAGTTTCAAATCAAAGATTTTCAGATTTTGGTCATGAATTTAGAAAATGACTGACAGTCCCTATCCTTTAAAAATAACTCTAATGTACTAAGACCATCCAAAATAAGTTTAACCATCTAAGTGACCTATTTGGGGTAAATCAATAATTATCATACTAATAGTTTAAATTAGCCCCTATGATTTAATTATAAGTTGTCTCATGTATTTTGATTGGAGTGTAATGAGTTGATCAGCTGATAACCAAATATTCACGTCAAAGTAGTCGATGATATTCAATTCTCAAACAAATAACATAGAATCAACACAAGAACTAATGATTCATGTCAACTAATTCATGAGTTTGCTATTCTTCAAACTAGAAATTGACTACCACTCAAGGGAGATCAATGATGACAATAACAAATAAATAAATCATTGGAAGGATCACACATAATATTCTAATACCATGTTAGTTGATAGAAAGATATCATGTTGACCTCTAGTGACTTGCCCTACCATCTTCATTCTCTTGTCCTTCACATTGAAGCAATCAGCTGAAGCCCTAAAACTCTATCCTAACTCAACAATCTCTACATTAGGGCTGGTAGTTATACCAATTATACTAGGCCAATTAGATTCATGATAGAACTAAGAACAAACAATAAGAAGAAATAGAAAAATTACACAAGTGAAATTATAAAATGAACAGATCATATTCCAACATAAATGTTGAACCTTTAACCTTCTCATTTGTGCCTATATGATTTCAAACTTGAGTGTTTTATATGATATTATTTAAATTATATTTTGGATTAAATTAGAGATAACTAGTGAAGAGTGTTTCCAACTTCAAAAATTGTTAAATTGATATTTTTTTAATAAATATGAACTATTTTTATGTCATATAAAGAAACACTTGAAGAGATACAAGATAGCTTCACATGTCTTCATTGCTACTGGCCTTATATAACTTTGTAAAGCATATATAAATTCAAAATCTATATAAAAATGTCTTTCATTTAAAAGGGGTCTTCTGTTTTTCTGGATTTCCAGAATTGACTGTTAGAGAAGAAGCTATGAGTCTTTTCAGCCTTCTTGCTACATTAATTCTGCAAAGCCTTTGAGTGTCATAGAAGAAGAAGAAGAAGAAAGTTAGGTGTCTAGTTGTCGCCTATCAAATGGATAATATTTTAGATTATTACTTGCATCAGATTTTTAATAATAAAAATATATTATAATTAAAAAATACTTTACTATGCCATTTCCAAACCCTTACCTATTATTTTTAAGGGGGGGATGTTTCCTACAATTATCAATTTGTAAATAACACAATGTAAGAGGTAGTTGTTAAAAATTGAGGAATACATAGGTAGAACCAAAATGTTGAATGTTTAGTATCTAGGCAGATTTTAGGATGAGTAAATACAGTGGAATCCGTATTTCTTGATTATAATTTCTAAGACATTTCTTAAAGCTATATAAAAAAAAATGGAGAGTAAGTCACTCTTTGGTGATAACACAAGGAAATGAAAATACACACAAAATATTCACTTCCTCTCATAAGCATCCAGCAACTAATGAAAAGGATGAAAATATATGTATAATTCTGAAAAAAATAAGTTCATCAACTATGAGGTAAAAGTCCTAATAATTATTTCAATAGATGTAACCAATTTTATTTTTCTGTTTAAGTATGATATATAATTGCTTAGCATTAGGAACATCATGAAAATAAAAATCCCATGTGTAATGTTTGTGAGCTTCACATTCATCATGGGTTACCAAGAAAAATTAAAGGCTCAAATAAATGTTTATTTTAGACTCTCATTTTTATTTTATATAATATATAATAGCTAAAGTAAAATAAATTTGGCAATTCAGATTTTATTACATAGGCTTGCAGCCATTTTTTTGGCCCAAATAAAACTTGGGTGAAGAGAAAATGAGGATTTTCTACTTGGTAAATCAGATTTTGTCACATTTTGATAATAATTTTACAAGGATGAAATATTAATCAAATTCATTAAAATGAAATTTTATTTTTAATATTGAACACTCAAATATATCATAGAAAAAGTGTCATTTTTTTATGAGCTTGACCTCAAATTTGTTATGTTCTCTAAAAAATTATAATAAAAGACGATTTTTGAATTCACATTGTCATAGCCATGTTACTTGAATCATTCACTACTAGTTGGCCGTCATTAGAACCCGCCCTAGAATGGGCAGAAATAAAATTATTCCTTATTTGGGGATTATCATATGATTTAAACTTCAGAATAATCCTCTGAAGTCAAAACGCGTATTTCACGTTCAGATGGGAGGAGAGATAGAGAGAGAGAGCGACGCAAAGTGGTACCGACTGACTTGCCAAGTATCACCGTCACGGGCCCCGCAGGGGATGGGTAAGAGACAGGAGGTGGCCTCCAGCTAGTCGAGAGTAGGGTCCAAAATCTTCCACAGAATCCAGCTGTACATCCGATGACGTAAGCGCCGGGCCCAGAAAGGCACAACATTGTCGCTTGTATGAGACGGGAACCCGGGCCTGGATTTCACGGCCCGGCCCGTGCCGGGCCCAATCACCTCTCTAACTTAGGGTCTCAACGGACCGGATAAACTCAAATCATGGCCCGACATTTAGGTCCTCAATCTAAATAAAGCCCACTATGAAAAGTAAGCCGGAGCTCTCCTCTCTCTCTCTCTCTCTCTCTCTCTCTCTCTCTCTCTCTCTATCTAATTTATTTCATGCGAGCTAGCCATGGTCTTGTCCGCAGCTCGTAAAGTTGCTTGAATTCCCCAGTCTCTCGTCATATTTAAGGAAATGCCATAAAAGATCTATTTTTGTCTATTTGGCCATTTTATGTGGGAATAGATATATAAATATTAATAACTAAATGGATTTATTCATAAAGTTTACATATGTCAGCATCCAACGGCTTCGTACCATGCACGCGATTTAAGCAGAGTCACTGGGTTCCACCAGTGCGGTATCCTGCGAAGCAGATTAACTATCCGAAATCGCGAGGAAAAAAACGGACGAGGAATGGAGACAATCGGGAGAGGAAGACGAGATAACGACCTCAAGCTGCTTGCTACTCCTCCGGCGGCCATGGAGGAGCGGCGGCGGCGCCGCCGGCACCGGCGGCGCCCCGCGGCGGAGCCCTCACCTGCCCTCGCCCTGCTGTGTGTCTCTACCTTCTCTCTCCTCCACCTCCTCCCCGCTCCCGGCGCCGCCTTCACCCCCTCCGACAACTACCTCCTCAACTGCGGCGCAACCGTCGCCGCCTCGGACGTCTCCGGCGATGGCCGCACCTTTGTCCCTGACGATGCCTCCTTCTCCGCCTCCTTCTCTCTCTCCACCAGCCGTGATATCTCCCTCTCCGATCCCTCTCCGCCGCTGTCGCTCCCCACGCTGTACCTCACGGCGAGGGCCTTCACCTCCCCCTCCTCCTACAGCTTCTCTATCAGCGGCGGCCCCGCCGCTGCGCTCTTCGTCCGCCTGCACTTCCGCCCCTTTTTCTCCCCGTCATACAACCTCTCCGCCGCCGTCTTCAACGTCTCCGCCTCTGGTTCTCCCCTCCTCGCTTGGTTCAGACCGCCGCCAGGGAGGGCCACCGTCGAGGAGTTCCTCTTCCGAATGGACCTCCGGAAGTTGGAGCTCGTCCTCTCACCCGCCGGCGGCGACTCTCCTCTCGCCTTCCTCAACGCGATCGAGGTCTTCTCGGCCGCTGCCGACGTCCTCCCCGGCGCCGCCCGCCTGGTCTCCGCCGCCGTCGGGGTCGACACCGACAAGACGGTCTCAAAGCAGGTGCTGCGCAGCCTCCACAGGGTCAACATCGGCGGCCTCAGAGTGACCCCCGGCAACGACACCCTCTGGCGGACGTGGGTCCCCGACGACGGCGGAAGCTACCTCGCAACGCCGGCGAACCAGACACGGGTCGTCTTCTACGCGGGGGAGGTGAACTACCAGGACGGGGGGCCAACCCAGGAGGTTGCCCCGAACGCCGTATACGCCACCGCGAGGGAGATGAGCAGCGGCACCGCCGGCAAGCTCCGCAATCTGTCGTGGGTCTGCAAGGCGGCGGAGGGTCGCCGGTATCTCCTCCGCCTCCATTTCTGCGACATCGCCAGCAGCGCCATGTACGATCTCTACTTCAATGTCTACGTCAACGGGCTCCTCGCCGTGAGGGACCTCGACCTTTCCAGCGCCGCCGCCGGGCCCATGCTGGCCTCCCCTTATTATGCGGACTTCTTGGTGGACGCCGGCGGCGGCGGGGAATTGCTGGTGACCGTTGGCTCCTCCGACCGCAGCTTGCCCTCCCTCGTCAACGCCATTCTCAACGGGATGGAGGTCATGGAGGTGATCGGACCAGCGACGTTCACGGAGACCAGGAAGAACCGCAGAGGGCTCCTCCTCCTCAGCCTGGTTCTTGGGTCCCTCCTCCTCGGGTGCTCTCTGGTGGCCGCCCTCTCGGCGGCGCTGGTTCTCCGGCGCCGAAAGCAGAGCAAGGGAAAGCAGCAATCCCCCGCCGTCGCCAGCGACGGCGACACCAACCCACCGGCGAATCTCAACCTGCGTCTGACGATTCCGTTCACGGAAGTCCTCCTCGCCACCGGCGACTTCGACGACTGCAACTTGATCGGCGCCGGCGGGTTCGGAAAGGTCTACAAGGGGACGCTCAGGGACGGAACCAGAGTCGCCGTGAAGAGGGCCGTGGCCGGCGCCGGCCAGGGCCGGCCGGAGTTCGTCACCGAGGTGCAGGTCCTGTCCAGGATCCGCCACCGCCACCTGGTTTCTCTCATTGGCTACTCCGCCGAGCAGTCGGAGATGATTCTTGTCTACGAGTTCCTGGAGGACGGCTCCCTGAGAGACCACCTCTACGGCCCCGGCCGGCCGCCGCTCCCATGGAAGCGCCGCCTGGAGGTCTGCGTCGGCGCCGCCCGGGGGCTGCACTACCTGCACACCGGCTCCGCTCAGGCGATCATCCACCGCGACGTCAAATCCTCCAACATCCTCCTCGCCGCCGGCGGCCTGGCGAAGGTTGCCGACTTCGGCCTCTGCAAGCAGGCCCACCCGCTCGCGGCCGCCGCCGCGCCGATGATCACCGGGGTGAAGGGAAGCTTCGGCTACCTCGACCCCGAGTACCTGCGCACGCAGCAGCTGACTTGCAAGTCCGACGTCTACTCCTTCGGGGTGGTGCTGCTCGAGGTCCTCTGCGGGCGTCCGGCCATCGCCGCCGGCCTGCCGTGGGAGGAGGTGAACCTGGCGGAGTGGGCGCTGCGGCGGCGCCGGGAAGGCCGCCTGAGGGAGATCGTCGACCCCGCCATCGAGGGCTCCGTCGACCTCCGCTCGCTGGCCAAGTTCGGCGACACGGCGGCGGCGTGCCTGGCCCCGCTCGGCGCCGACCGCCCCTCTATGGCCGGCGTGCTGTGGAACCTTGAGTACGTCCTCCGGCTACAGGAGACCTTCCCCGCCGCGCCTCAGGAACCCTCCGACGACAGCGCCGCCGCCTACGGCGATCTGCCGCTCCCGGGAGGTGGGGAGAGCAGCGGCGGGGCAGCGGCGGCGGAGGAGGGTGACTGTCAAGCCCTTGAGCACACTACCCTCCGTCAGCAAGATCATCTACAAAGCTGAGGAACTTCGACATCGTGAGGTTACTACATCTCACTGTGCTATGTAAACAATTAGTGCACCATATTTGTTATGTTTGTATGTAATAATACCATTAATAATAGGAAGAGATTTAATGATCGAGGTGGGTCATCATCATCATCTTCCTCTTGTTCTTACTGGCTTTCTGACTCTACATCATCACCCCACGCTACCATCATGTTGCACTGATCATCCAGCTATTAAAATTGACCAAACGCTTAGAATTGCATATTAGATGCCTAATCAAGGACCACAATAAATTATTATTCAAAGAGTTTTGAAAGTCAATCCTCTCCTAACCCCCTTAAAATTAAGGAGTTCAACAAGAATATCAAGAAAAGTCAGAAAGCTAGTACACGGCCATTTCGGTGGTTGACAAAGAATGGTGCGACTTAATTTTTTGTCCTCGTAGGTCATGACTTTTGGTTTTACAGTCACATGTGCGCCACAAACTTAGTCCAGGGATTTGATTCTAATAATCATGAGTAATGGATTTAGGTAAGAATCTGTCATCGTCATTAGTCATCAATGGAGATGTTGTTGGCATTTAGAGAGCCATTGGTCCTTGAAAGAGTGGAGAAAAATAATTGGTTAAAATTTAAATCATTATTTAATGAGAAATCGGATACACATTTATAGTAGTAGTAGTGAGGTAGATTAGATCTAATTAATTGGGCTTCACTCATGTCAAATCAGCTATGATATTTAATGGAACAAGGAGTAATAAAAATATAATAGAGGAAAAAATATAGACATAATTAAAATTCTTTTTTAGTATGTTAAAAATCTCTCATATCAAACATTCTCCATCATGTTGGTGAGTGAATGTCATCAACCCACTTCTTCAATATTAGTCTCTAAAATATTGGTCTATTTGATCTCTTGATGAAAATATCTACTAGTTGTTTATGAGTTGCAACTTATGGAGTGCAAATAATGTTGTTATATAGTTTCTTCTCAATGAAGTGTTGATCAATCTCAACATAGTTTGATCATATGATACCCAATTTTACACAATATTATAACTAGTTTGTTGTGCTAATGTAATCCAATCAATCTTGTCATTTAGTTATAATGTCTATTAAAATGCTTACAAGTTCTATTTGAAATTAAAGTTCTACACTTGATCTAACCTCCACTAGATATTTATTGTCCTACTATGTAATAATGTTGCCTATGTGAATAGTGCCATAGCCTAAAGTTAATTGTCAAATAATAATAGAACCTACAAAATCAACATCACTATAAATCTCAATAATTATATTACTATTTTTATTAAATAAAAGTCTTACACCATGTCTCTTTTAAATATTATAAAACTATACTAGTCATTAGAAGATGGGTTTCTTTCAGGTCATATCAATTAACTAAAAATTCTTACTAAATATGCAATATCTATACTACTTTGGGAGAGGTAAATTATTTTTCTCACAAGATATTGATGCATTTGTTTATCTACAAGACTACACTCTACTACACTTGGAATTTATAATTCAGACCTGGGTACTCATGAGTTTATAGCCTAACTTTCTCATATGTTTTAAGGGATCAATAACATACATTTGTTGAGAAGTAAATGTTTTATTTCAAGTGTGCCACTTCAATGCTGATCAAGTATTTCAACTTCCTCAACATCTTAATGTCAAAGTTCTTAAATAGTACTATGACATTCTTTTTGCTCTCATTATTTCTTAATACTATAATGTCATCTATATACAATACAAGGGCGGTAGTCCCTTTTGTGAACACTTCACAAATAAAATATCATCACCATCATTAGGTCTATATCTTATTTCTCGTATCATTTTTGTGAACGTCTTAAATCATGCTTTTGGTGAATGTTTAAAACCATAAAGTACATTTTTTAATTTATACACTACACCATGCTCTAAACTTGTATTTAATATTATATATAAATATATATATATATAGATATTTGCATCCAATTATATTCTTCTATTGTGATAGTTTGACTAGTTTCTACATTACATTTTTCTCCAACACCTTCATCTCTTCATTCATAATTTGTTTCCATTCTTAATTTGTTTCCATTCTTCATGAGACAATAAATGGATTAAATTGATATAGTATTGAGTGAAGTGAGAAATATTTTATAAAAAGGCACTAAATGTTTAGATAAAATTTGAGAAATAGGATACTTTAGATTCCTAATGACTTTCTATTTTCATTCCAAAGGACTACATATAATTCATTTGTTTGTCACTTATATCCTAGAGAGGTTACTCAAGTTGAGATTTCTATAAGGCCACCATTATCAGTAGTAAAATTTTCCCCCTCAAGAGAAATGTCATTAGTAAAAAAAAGGTACATGTTGATTGAAGCTTACAATAATTCAAATGAAATATTCCTTCTTAGTATTCTTATATCCAATTATGAAACATTTTAATACATGTATTAAACTTTCCCTTGACTTCAACCTAGTTAAAGACATAGGTCACACACTTGAAAATCCTAAGAACTAAATTAATCTTTAGTTAACTATGCGAGTAATAGAATGACAAAGTTCATCTTTACTTAACTATGTGAGTAATAGAATGACAAAACTTCAATAGACTATTCAATTATAAAATATATGTCAATAAGTGATTTATGGAGTGAATGGTTGTTAAGGCTTCCTATTCTCCAAAATATTATGACACATGATTTTGAAATAAAGCTATTCTTACTACATTTAATAAATGTCCATTTTTCCTTTATGTCACCCATTCTATTATGGTGTGTTGACACGATGGTTCATGAATAATCTCCACCTTTTAAAAAATATTACATTATTGTCTAATTAAAATCGTTTCAAGTATTATTTGATCAAAAGTTGTTGAGCCAAATTATTTGACCACCTTAATAGTTTCTAACTTAAGATTTAGTAAGTAAATATAAATTATCTGTGAATAATCCTCAATAAATTTCACAAATCATCTTACTCTTAAGATGTTAGAAAACAATTAAGGCCTCTAGATGTCATTATGAATGAGTGAAAATATGTTAACTCTATGTTCACTATTTGTTGAGAATGAGGTACATTTAAATTTCATCAATTCATAAATATCACATTTAAAATTCTCAACATTCACTTAAGAAAATAAACTTAGAACTATAGTTTTCATCAAGTTGAAGTAAGGATGACTAAGATGACAATAGTACTACTAAAAAAAATTTAACATTATTGTAATAGTAGTTTCAAATCTAAATAGAGGTAGTGATTCTGCAATGTAGACTTTACTTAGCAACCCAAGATAATAAACTTATCTACACTCATCAACAAGTCCAATTGTTTTTGTTATTACTTTGTCATATACATCACAAAGATCACTTTCAACAATCACCATAAATCTTATTTCTCCTCAAAGATCACTTTGTTGAGAGAGTTTACAACCATGTAAGATATTTTTAACTATTTCAAGAAAATTAATTTCTACATTTTCTATACCAATTAGTTGTGATAAATTTTCTACTACTTGGACAAGGATTATAAGTTGAGAAATAATTTGAGGTATTAATTATAATCAGTGGCTCTTGTATATGAAGTTCATGATTTTGAAAAGAATGGCACATCACCTCTAGTACTAGAGATTGAGGCCATATATGATTTTAGTTCTCGATATCAACCTTCAAACCTTTTATCATTCCTTGAGTATTCACCTCTAGTATAGTAGTTACCTTAGAAATCACATGCTTGTGAGGTGAGTTTAATCTATTAAAGATTGTTCATAGAATTTACAATATCAATATTGTGTGTGGTTTACTTGTTTATAGCTACCTTTTAAAGGTGCACTATAGAGTTTCTATAATCACTCTATAAATGTCATCAGTATTGACACACATGATATATTTTGACATATATAATAAAAATTTATTTAAAAATTATTCTTAAATGAGTTCAAATATAATTCATCTATATACATCACAATTATTTTCATTATGAGATATGTTTAATTAAAAAATATTCAAACTATAATATAGATTGATGATGTACTATATGATCTTACAGACAAATACAAAAAGTCGAGTTAAAATATTATTTTATATTACAATAATGTTTTGTTATATTCTCTAAATAGAAGTAAACAACATAATAAGTGTCAGCACATGTGATGAAGTTTCACATATATTTTAAAAAATCAAGGTCATCAATGATATTCAAACAAGATACTTGAACAATGTGAAAAGTTAAATATTAATATAGAAAATATTTAAAATATCAAAGACATATAATGGTAGATATGTGATTCAAACTTATGAAGTGAGCTTAGCAAAAGTGAAAAAATTGCATTCTAAATATTGAAAACTCAATATGAGCAGAATTTGAAACCAAGAACACTATAATGACTTATAGAAAGCTGGTCAAGGTATTAAAATTAAAAATATATGATAAGTCATTAAAGCAAGACTTGAACTCATGACTCATATAGCAACTGAGTTCAATTTTTCACATGAAGTAAAGAATGAGGAGAAAGAGTCGTTGCCACATAACCTATACAATGACACGTCATAGTATTATGTGAAGAAAATGACAAAGTAGAAATAATCAAGCTTCAACCTAGTATAAAATGAAAGATCAACCATCAAAGAAGTATGAGTCTTTAGATAGAAACTTCAAGCTTGTGAAATCAATCATAGGTTCCCAGAAGTTTATTGTCTAAAAGGTTAGCTTGTGAATGTATTAGAGTTTATCAAAACTATTTGGGTGTGATGAATGTTCCTATTAACCACAATTGAATAAAGAAGTGTAAAGTCATCTCCATATATTTTACATAAGTCAAGTTAACACATGACTATACATGCCATTACAAATTTGACAAAAGTTATTGGAGAACACATCAATGCATTATATTTTACAGCTATTGCACACATGAAGAGGACTAGATTGCCTTCATGGTGACGTATCTTTTCTTTACAATGATGCACTTTTTTTATCACGAGAAAATAAATGATAGATTGGAAGTAGCTAACATGTTTTTTAGGGAGGCGGTCACTTGCATAGAGTCCCACAATTCATTACCTCTAATTGAGATGTGAGGTTTTTGTTGTAGCTTACTCTTTGCAAATGATATGATTCATGCTTAAACATTAGAATTAAAAAATTCACTCCCAAATTCAGGTAGTATATAGGACACTTGAAATTTTGATTCAGTCCATTTGACAAGATGAGCTAAGATATATGGACTTGGGCTTCACTTAAGTAGAATTTACTTTTACCTCAAGGTTTGAGAATATAAAAAATCATATCAAAATATTTCATTCAATTTTAAAGAAGTATCTCTCATTTGACATTTAATGTGGTGGTTCTTAAGAATTGTAATATCAAGCTAGATGACAACTTGAAGGTAAAAAAAAATTCAAGGGACATTGATGTAAAACATCACTTTAGGAACTGATAACATCTCAAAATTTTTGAGTTAAATGACTCGAAAATAAAAAAACATTAACTAAAAACATTTAAAGGTCCAAAATTGCATAGAAAACATATTAAATTTGTAGGTCTAGTATCTCCTTGAGGAGATACTTGAGGAGAGTGGGGGCACATTAGTTAATAAGGATGGGTAACTTTTTGTCTGAAATGGTAGACATGACATTCTTATCATCACATTCTTCAAAATACTTGAAATTATCCTTAGAATTAGAAACTATTCCAAATGAATTTAAGTTGGATGGAAAAATTTTAATGAAGTGAGTTTATTGAAGTGGTGCTATTAGATAGAAGAAAACTCAACCACTTGTTGAAACCAGTGTAAAAATCAATAGATCAGTGATTTAGGTCATGAAGTGAGGAGAATGTAATTACTAAAATGTGGCTTTAGAACATTATGACTCCAAAAGTTAATGCCACTTGCTTCTTATAATAGCTAAATATATTATGGAAAAAATTAGCAAAAAGTTATCAAAAAAAAAAAATGATAGAGCCTTTATCAGGTCACTACAAGGATAGAGACTCTAATAAAGAGGTAAATCAGTAAGGAGTATGTAAATGAATTAGAATCCTTGTGACAAGAAATTGATAGATATAAACTGATGACAACAAAGTATCTTGAGATAAACTTTTCTTTCTAAAATATATAGAGACAAACATAATTTCAATTTTTTTTATTAGTCTTGATATTTATTATGATCAAGTTTGAGCCCAAATTCTGAGAATATAATGCCCACAAAGTGAGTTAATAAAAGAGGCGAGCGACAATCTGGGATGGGGAAGATCAGTAAGATGAGATCAAAACAGTCAAAAGAGATGATCCAGAAGGTCAAAGATCCAAGTTCTAATCAGACGTATTTTGCATTTTCGCACCCAAGTTACCACTCCAACATCCACTTTGCAGTGAAACATTTATCGCAAAACTGAATTGAAGAGCAGAAGAAGAGCTCACATAAATTTTGAAAAAGAGAAAAGAGGGCATGTTTGACCACAGGACAAGCTTCTTCTGGAGCAAGAGCTGCTGAGCTAAAGTAAGAGAAGAATTCAACTGAATGTTCATAGGGGGAGTAGATCAACCGCTTCTTGTTCTGTCACCTGCAGACATTGCCAGAGATAAATTCCATCCGTTGTAAGTTATAATTCCTTCTTCTGTTGATCATCAACCTTTCTTTGCCTCCTCTTCCATGCAGGCATTCGACCAGGGAATGCCCATCTCAACAAACTCTCCCAAGCATAGCACCCTAGAAACATGAGAGTTGCCCACAGAAGCAGCTTGTCCCGCATCCCCTCTGGCAGTGGCACCAGCTTCAGCCAGTCATTCAGATCCCTGAAAATGTCTGAGGTGATCACCGTGAAGAAGACCACAGCAGAAAACAAGGCAATCTTGAAGGGCTTGTTCTCTGATATGCTCTGGTTGAAGGGGTGGCCCATGTAGTTCACAGCAAAGGTGGCCACCTGGATCATCATGTTCACCATGTAGGACACAGTGTTTACCAGGTTCGGGTGGAACTCAGAGTCTGGTTCGATGCACTCCTCTGGCATGAATTTTCCAGCTTCATTGACGGCTGAAATCAGAAACAGCAAGTGCATTGCAAACTGGCCAAGGAGGGAGAGGAAGACATAGGAGCAGAAGATATGTGGGTGGGGCCGGGAAGCCGAAAGGGTCTCAAGTGGCCGTGCATGGGAA
Organism: Spirodela intermedia; assembly: GCA_902729315.2. Classification (NCBI taxonomy): domain Eukaryota; kingdom Viridiplantae; phylum Streptophyta; class Magnoliopsida; order Alismatales; family Araceae; genus Spirodela; species Spirodela intermedia. The sequence goes on along the minus strand of LR746276.1, from coordinate 2,381,986 downwards.
ATGAAGAGGAAGAAGGCCGCCGTGAATACTCCACTTATGGTCGCCTGGATGTCCCCAAGCTTGACGCCATCCAAGTACATGACACTCAGAACATAGGCTGTTGCAAGGCAGTTGAGGCCAAGGATCTTGAACATCTGGAGAGTGGTGACAAGGGTGCTCCTGCCCTGGCGGATGATGTCGACTGTCGGCATTACAGACGCATGCTTTGCTGTGAATGGAGAGGCCATGGAGGCATCACCGAGCTTGACAATGGGCGGCGCCCGGCCATCACCGTCTTCATTCAACTCATCTAACATCTTTTGAAGCTTTTGACGCTGTTTCTCAGCTGGAGTAAGATGGCGGGAACTTGCTGGAGCTGAGTTGCTGGGCAACCCATTTGAACTTGAAGCTTCAGCTGCTGGAGTCTTTGGCTTCTTTGTTTTTCCGGATTTTTTATCAGTCTTGGACACTGAGGACGACTCGCCTGATTTAGCAGGGGGTACAGCATTCAGGAGAGCAACACCGACATGGGCCTGAGGAAACAAGTACATATCATTCCAAACCCGTCTGTCAACTTGAACAACGCAAGGAAAACTACCGGAGAGTGATTGTAGCAACAAGGGGGTAAGAAATAATACCTGCTTTAGAGCGCCAACATCATTTGTTCCATCTCCACACATCAATGTCATCCTTCCCACTGCTTTCAAAGTAGTCAAGATGAGCTCCTTTTGCTCGGGAGCAACCCGGGCAAATACCTGAAGCCATAGTTATTGGGATCTTCAACGAGATGAACCAAATACAAAGAGCAGCATCCTGAAATAACTATCGATACCACTATAGAATTACCTTGACATAAGGAATAACCTGAAGAACAGCATTAGTCATCTGCAACATTTCAAAGCAATCACCACCAATGCAAAGATCATGCGAATCTGAAAGGACGTCCACTTCTTTGTCACTGCATACACACAAACTCAGGTGTTAAATGATCAAAGTAATATAGGTGTTATCCACTAAAAGTGCTTCGATGCAGCACAAAAAAGGCAACAACAGTGAAGTTTATTTCATGAAATGGTGAGATACCCTATATATGGAAATGTCATTCTAAAATTGATGGATGTACCTGTAAGGAATCTTTTCAGTTTCATCGGGTGAATTCCACTCAAAAGACCCTCTAGTTTTTGTTGGAACAAGGATCAATGCAGGCTTTGAAATGATATGAACTTGACTAGCAACATAGCATGCTGTCAGGGCTTGATCACCAGTAATCATCACCTGCAGTCAAGAACCATCTTAAACGTATACTTTGCCGTCGAATATAACTAAAAAAGATACATACAATAATTTCACCAGGTAAAAATGATAATAAATAGAATTCGACGATTTATGAAACAGTCTTTCCTAGGAGGACCAACGAATTCAACAAAAGGGCAACAGTGTCATCACAGAAAAGTTAGAAAAATAAACAAAGACATAATATGACAATAGAGACCATCCCAAGAATTAGTTGAGTGGAACTTCCATTGAATGCCTAAAAATGTGATATCGCGTCTTATACTATTGACCCCCGTCTTCAGAATGTAGTTCTTGTATATTTTTGACTTGTTCATTTTCTAACTGTCGTACATCTATATTTTATGGACTAAATGTTTTGGCATCTGTCATATGATTACAAAACTATGTCGCATGAAGCCAGAGCTAGAAACCCACTGGAAATAAGATGATTCAGGTCACATTGAATACATAGTGGCAGAATCACCAATTCAACTTATTCTACATACCACCGCCCCAAAGAGCCACCACATCAAATAATATTTTTAAAAAGAAATCTTCAGTCGAACATCTTAGGCTTCTAGTGCTGATAGTTAAGTTCTAGTCATTAAAAAGGTGATAAGGCTAGAGATAAGGGAAGGATAAATACGAAGCCAAAGGGCCATGTTTTCAACTTTCTTCAACAAATTGTCCCGATTCAATCGGGTTTTTCAAAATAATGCATTGGTTGGACTTGTCCGTATATGTAAACATGCTTGAACTTTTTGAGTTTCCATACAAGGAGCCATTAAATGATAAATTTCCCGACTACTGCATTCCATGGTTACATAGCATGGCGCGGAAAACTTTAAGCATTTGCTAAATAAGCAGACACCAAAAACAAAGCTTGAGAAAACTTGAGAAAAGTTACCCACCAAATCATGTGACGATCCTTTCAATTCAGCCAAAACAGACCCGGAATCTGGTCTGATAGGGCAGTTAAAGACCTGAAAAACACAGCAGAGTCATAGCTCAAAGAATCAGCTTGATAGAAAATTCAATTCTACCAATGGAACAGCTCAGGCACCGAAGTAAAGACAAGGCAAGCATTTATTTGGGGGAACTGGTGAGGATATGGAAAGCAAGCAAGATATAGGCCATCAAAAGCTTGATTTGGCGAGTTGAAGTCCACTTACTGCAAATCCAGCAAAAGACAGACCACTTTCCACAGAATCTCTCTCCAAACTTCTAGCTTCACTTACCTGTTTAGATGAAATTACACAGGTATTATCTAACATACAATACTAGATAACGAAAAATGAATAAACCTGTGGATGATAAATTAATGTCAGATTCGCCATGCGTTATCCAAGCATAGCCAGACAAGGTAAATTGATGGCAAATAACGAGCATATTCATACACTCAAAAGTAATACATTCCTAAGTACGCCATATCTGGCAATTATGTCGGGAATGAGCCTGATCTATATTAAAATGAGCATCAGGATCCAAAATTTGTGATGAGGTTTCCTTGCAACAATTATGTGATGTCATGGCTTGTATGCTATAAAGGATCGTTAAGATATACAGCATTGAACGCAATCAGGGTTGCAAAATGGAGGTAGATAAGTCTGCTTTGAATTGGAATAGGAGGAAGAAAAATCAAACAGTGAGGTGAATGATCCTCCTTGTAACCATGTTCGCCTGTTTGAGGCACGAGAATTATAGGAAGGTTAATCAAAAGGAAAAACCAACAAAGTGGGCCAGTGAGCTTTCTCCCCCAGCATGGCCTGTGAGAAACAAAGTTATAGCCACAGTCTGTAATAATTCCACCACATTCATCAGGATATGTGCCTAGATTTTCGTATCCAGGCTTCACACAAGGTGAACTATGGGTTATTTTTGTTGTGCAGGTCCTATTAACTCAATTTTTTATGGGGCGTCTGTACTGAATCTACCAATATTGCTCTTGTAAATTTCGACTTTTGTAATCATGGATTATAAAGAGTTAACCACTAAGAGTTCATCAAACCTCATGCCACAAATACTTGCAATGAATGTTTTGAGCATACTTGAGAAAGTGAATTCAGGAAAATGTGCTTTCTGTGAAGCCACTTCTGTAGGACCATTTCAGCAAACAAAATATGCCAAAAAGAATAATAAATAGCAAGCTTTCAAGGCAATCAATGCATGGAAGCACTCTTACAGCCATTTCTGGCAGAGCCTTGTAAGCAAGAGCCAGCACTCGAGACCCCTGTCGTGTATATTTCTTGTATGTTTCCACATAGAAAGGTGGCAAATCAGTAAGCCTCTCTTGAATAGTTTCAGGCGCTCCCTGCCCATTAAGATAGAAGAAAATAAGTTATCACAAACGAAATAGAGACTCGTGCACAACGATTATGACATGATAAGCAGGTTATTCTTTATAAAGTTGACCACAAAAAGAATTTCTTTGATCTCATGTAACTCCTGTATGAAAGGTTCACATAAGCTTGAAAGGAGACGAATGAACAATCTGAACAAATGCTAAATCAATATTGAGACTGATAAGAGAATTGAAGCGCCACTGTTAAAGAAGAAAAACGTCCACCAAAAAGAAAGCATGGTATCCATGAAGACTCCCACGATCAACTTGTTGAACAGCAGAGGTACATAAACAATCCCTTTTCTTCGAGACTGACGCAGAAAATACTAAGTATACACAAAAAAAAGAAAAGAGGTATAATAAATGATATAAAGAACTTCCAGAAAGAAAAATCTATAAAACATAGGGGACAAAAGAATATATATGAAAATGAAACGAAAGTGAGGACAAGTTTCGGTAAGTACTATCAAAACTTTTATGCAATCACCATACCTTGACAAAGGCAAAGAATCCTTCCTGAATACGCACAATAACAGCCATTCTCTTTAAGTGTGACGCAAAGTGGTGCCTCTGGACGATCTGCACAGAATGACTACCTGGCCTGCTGTATTAAAGATGGAAATTAAATCACAGAGAACAAGCAGATGACCTTCAATCGCGAAGTCATAAGAAAACCAAATGCACTGAAACCCTGGCAAAGCTTGAGGATAAACACAAAAAACAACTCAAAGATTTCTTCTAATACAATTTGGAAGATACAAGTGAAGCAGCTAAATTGGAAAAACCTGGTACTTAGTTACTAGAGGCAGTCTAATTATAGTAAAATGACTACAGGAATGATTTTGAAGCTATTTTATCCGTAAAATACTATCATTGATAAGAGTAGACCTTACAGCACATGAAAGACAGGAAAGATTCAAGCAGCTACTTTATTCCTAAGAATTGATACAGCTAAGGCCGTAGTCAGCTTATAAAAGACTGGGCCAAAAGAAACCTAACCATTATGAAGACTGCAACAAAGACATTGTTATCCCGGGGTCAAAAGATTAAGCAATGAAACACAGGTGGCATTTTAACGAGAAGATCAGGTCGTAAATAATGAGAAGATCATGCCATAAATATATTTTAATTATAATGATTAACAATGGCTACGCATATCAACATAAGTTTACAGGAGAAATGCCGTAAACCTACTTTTTGGGCATGGCCTTCTCATCAGATGTGTAAACCCAGTCTATCCCTTTAAGTGCAGCCTTTTCAAGAGGATCACCAACCTGAAACCAAGAAAGAGAACAGATAATAGGAAAAAACCGTATCATTATAATTACGGGAAGAATTCTTGAACTTATTCATATGGAAAAGAGAAATATGCACGCCAGTGTTTTTCGTAATTATAATAGCATACCAGTTTATTGTCCACAAAGACCAAAGCATGGCAAGAAGCAAGAACTTCTATAGTGCGTGAAGGGACACTGCTCATATCTGTCTCTAAACTTTCACTATCTTTGAAACCAGAAACTCCTCTAAACTCCTGAAACACAGCACAAAATAAAAATTCAGAATTTGAAGGCAGAACTCATTTCAAATTCTATTGAATGCCATACCATATCATCAGATGTGAGAGTTCCTGTTTTGTCAAAGCAGCAAATGTCAACCTGGATAAATGCAATGACTCAACAGTTCAGACAGAACAGCACAACAATGCAGCATGAAACTAAGATAAGCCCATCATTTTTCTCTAAACCATCAACCAACCTTCCCAGCGAACGGTATTCGAAAAGGTTCTGTGCAGAATATTCCACGACGAGCTAGTGCAATTAAAGATGTATTAACAGCAATTGACAGCTCCATTGGTAATTCAGGGGGGATTACAGAAGTGATGATCAACGAACAGCTTAAGAAAAGTTTGTATCTACTCCTTGTTGGATCTTCCAGTCCCTGCAGACATCCAATTTAGTGGTTATCCAAACTTCATCCTCTCAATCTGATGACCACTGCTGATGACTATCTAATTTAGTACCTTTTTAAGCACATAACCAGCAGCAATTATGGCAAACACGACCAAGAAAAGAATAAATAGCCCACTTTCCCAACTATTTGCAGTAACCTGAAATGGTAATTGAGACTTAGCGGAAATCCTATCAACAAAGCAAGCAGGACTATAGCCTTTCAGTGGACACACACTCTTTCTGTAGAAAACAGGATTGTACGCATCAGTTTTCCTTGGCTTGTTTCGAATCCAGTGCGTAACACAACAGCCAGGCATCCTCCGTCAGGTGTCTTAATATGTCCCAACTGAAGCCAAAAGGAAAAAGAAAAGAAGTGAGACTTAATCTGCTGCAGAAAATAAAAGTGAAACAAGCGAACTACCTTATCTGGAGTGTGCTGTAATATTTTGGTCCCTCCAAATAGAACATGAGTTTTATCTCGTCTCGCAGATAATTTCTCCTCGACTCCCCGGCCCTTAATTGAAACCTAGTGAGGAGTCATCTGAGCTTTAGAGGAAATAATTCGCAAGTTGCTATTAATAACAATGTATCAGAATGATAAGAGTTTATTGTTAGTATAATTACACACTCCGAATAAAAGGAACGCTTCCTAAAAAAAAGCATTACAATAATGCGGTCATCCTAATGACAAACTTACATGAAAAATTCAACGACGCAAATTATAATGATAAATCCAATGAAACCAGCGAAAGTTCCAAATATTATTCAGCACAAAACAACCTTGTCCACAACAAAAATATTTCTGCCACAGTCTCCAACAAAAGAGATTGGAGAATAAGAAGCTAATGTTGAGTCCATGGTCAAGCAAATACGTAACAATCACGTTAAGCAAAAGAATCGTTCCCAGATAAGTGGCAAGCAATGAAATATATGATTGATATCTTCCCATCAGCTACTGCGGTATAGAACTAGTACTCAAACGGTGGCAGAATAATAGGCAAACAAATTCTTGGTTGAATTCTTCAAAAAGATCGGGCATTTTTTGCTTTACTTCCCATGTGCATAAGATAATGAATGTTTTTAACTTACACCATGACCCAAGAAGAAGGTTTATTCATTTCACAATCAACCGAGGAAGAGGTAAGGATATAGAAGGGTGTTAACAGAATACTTGCCAAAGAAACGAGAATTTATGATGCAGATGTCGTCATATACCATCTTGAAGTAGGATAAAATATAGTCAGAGTTCACACACATACATATATATACTTCTCCGTTTTTCTTAAATTTTCTTTCGGAAAAAGAAATCATAGAAAAAAGGATTTCCTTCAACATGCATCACACTCCGAGTAAATGAACGTGATGCATGATACATAACTACTATGTACGTTTTGTTAACAGCAAGGATCGAGCAGGAAAAAAGCCAAACAAGACCTCATTGTGAACCTAGACCATCAGCCAGAAGTTTCATCCAACGACGAGAAGAAGTTTGAACGAAATAAATTGCAACCATTCTTAGTTAAATTAGCCAATAACTAGAAAAGCATTTTTTGGCAAATTCTAGGAAAGCATGACTTTGATTAGAACTTTCAAAAAAAGAAATTGCTAAAATACTTAGCACAAAAGTGTATATAACAAGCAATACAAGACCACCTTCCACTGAGGAGTAGACTCGCCCGTGAGAATGGCTTCATTTACAATAGCATTTCCAGCTAAGATTAACATGTCTGCAGGAACTGTCTTCTCATCCCCATTCTGGCCAGAGTAGCGGCCGATTGAAACCACATCTCCAGGAAGAAGATCAGTTCCAGAAACTTTCACCCACCTACAGGCAAGAAATACAATATGATTACCTACTGAACCCTTGGACAAAGGCCACAAGATTGTGATCAGTGTCTAGACGTACTTCCCACAGCGATGGACCATCAGTGTCTGAGAATCCACACTTACACGCCTCAGCTCTGTAAGAGTCTTTAATCTACTCTTTGCCATTGTTGATTCAAACAGGAATAACATGAAAAGCGTGAACAGACTGTAGTACCAGTATTCATCCATACACCAAAGCCCCACACAGAAAACCTGAACATGCAGATCAGTGTCAAACACTACAGAACTTTGAAGACGGAAGATAATGGCAGCACAGATACTAGTAATGTGATTAACCTGGAAGACAAAGAATGGCTCCATACACTGCTCTTTCATCAATTTCTGAAATGTTGGTTTTGGGTATTCGAACCTATGTAGAATGGAAGAAGAAAAGAATTGAGTTGACACTTCCATGTATTGATCCAGATCCTACAACACCTCTCAAAAAGAAAGTGCCAAAAATCCTAGCTCACCCTTGCACGTAAGCAGAGATAAGATGAAAACTCTATGACATAGGATGATGTCCAATTCATGAATTGATAAAACAAGTTTATCATGTTGGAGGTAACCACATATTCGTCAATATGACATCTAAGTTGCCGAATCCATAAATGAAAAAAATTGATAACTCAAACGCAGGAATAAAAAGTTTATGGATACACGGAAATTACATTATAAGCATCTCAAAGTACGTACTTCTTAAATCATTGCTAGTGAAAAATAACTACAACCATGGTTGATCAAATCCTTCGTCAACAACATGAAATGGCATTGCACGCATATTGAAATACATCTTATTCCAGAACCTTCACTCTTGATAAAAAGATAATAGTCACAATAATTACAGTACAACAATATTTTGCGAATGCCCCAAGAATATTGAAATACATCGATTCATGGGAAAACATAATACTCACAATGAAATAGCACTCAAAGCATCTGAGGCACTCAAATATGAACGGATTAGGGGCATAACAGTTTGATTAGCCAAGTATGCATGGTCTACTTTTCCTAAGTGTAATGAATCATGTGTTTTTATTACTGTGGAATGGAACATTAGCATTAACTATTAACTTAGATCAAAAGAAAGAACTGCAATGCACGGCATGATTTATAACTTCTAATTTAACCTGTGATTCTTTTAATGCCTCTAGAAATAAAACATTAAAGGTATACATGTGCAGAGCACTTCCATACAAGAGAGACCACTACTAGCGCCATATAATTTATTACTATAAAGATGAACGGATTCATAGTCTGATTGACGAGAATGAGAACACTTACGCATTTCTTCCCCATTTCTCAGCTGCAGCAGTAACTTTGGCTTCAGATCCATGTCCAGTGTTCCTCAGATAATACCCAAATGTCTCTTTCGTAGGGTAAGGGAGTTTACAAAAAACTCCTTCCTTTGAAAAAATGAAGTGCTGCTTTCTGAAGTCAAAATAAATTTCTTCTCCATCCCCTGCCGAAGAACCTGCCAACTAGACAAAAAAGGACCCGAAAAAGAAAAGCTCATCTACTAAATACAAGAGAGATACAAGCTACACAACAGAACGGGGAACAAGGTTGCTATTCTGTGTATAAGAACTTTGCATCAGGTCTGGGAAAAGCAAACTAAACAGTTTTTAGAATACAATTTCTAATTCATAAGGAACGTATATTTATCTATCTCGCGAAAATGAAGAAAAATCAGAGGATATAATAAAGTTGCATCTTATTATTTCAGTCGCTATTAATACACTCAATTTAGCCGTTAAAATGAGATTTCAGCGCTTTGAAAATACCCATACTCAACTATCCAATAACCTGTGACGAACTTTAATGATTTCATTCTTACATGTACCAGTAAATATGTGCATATCCTTCCTCTGCATGGAGTATTTTTTTTAATAATTTCCATGTCTGGCCTGTATGTCCGCCAGTACTTATCTATGTCAGCAAAGTACGTACAACCTTATGATAGTAGTTCTAGTCATTGATAAAGTTACACTCTAGAATGCTCTTTTCAGCACACAAATTGTGATTGAAAGTTCAGGAAGTGAATGGAAACCATATTACAAGATGTCCATCACAATACAGGTGTACAACACTAGATTATTACACAAAGTACAACTCCAGGTCGATGTATTACTTATGTATTTACAGATTTAAATTCGGAATGAATAGTATCAGCGAATCCAACTCTTTATTAACTATTTAATAAATAAAATCTAATGATATTCATCATCCACACTCAAGGCTTATTAGAGTCACCCCATCAAAAATATTTATTTAGACACTTTAGCATCTCGTACTATGGCTTCTGCATCCTGCCTTGGGACTCATGGTTATACATCACTCAGTTGCATTATAAATGAATTGCATAGCACAAATTCTGAACCTCAAATTCCTTTTAAGATGAGTACATAATTTAGCAAAGTTTTTTGAGATTCATAGTCAAATAGTTTGTTCACAAAAGGTAAAGGTGCCATCTTTAACATAAATAAGGCCTCAAGCACCTTGCAGATATCCGAACCACAAAGTGAGATCAAATGTGATTCACTGACACTTGGATGTTACAAAGAACGATAAACTTTTGGAGCAAAATGTTTAATGTGTATGTTGAAATTCCAAGCATAATTTTTTTTCTACCAGTCAAGATTCATGTAAGTTTGACTTCGGTCTCCATATGAAGCATAACTGAAACTTTCTAGCGTATATATTTGACTTACAAAATCACCACTTGGATCTAGATTGTGTCACTGGTCATTTATGTAAATCGTATAAAATCTGAAGAAAACTTGTCGCATAATAGGGAAAAATAGCACTTACAGGCTTACGAAAGAGGAGTGGAACTATTTCCTTAGAACCAGAAAATTTAGCAGGGGTTACTTTGCACGCATCTGCAAGGTGGACAGCTTCAACCTAGCATTGAAACAGTAATCAAAGTAAAATTTGTGCCTTAGTCAGCCTACGAAAAAAACAACATACGAAAATTCAGTTTCATGGATCCCATGGTAATGACTCCAAATAAAATCCTAACTAACCAGACGGCTTTGACTTTTATGATTTTCACTATTCTAAAAGCCTGAATAAATTACTCATGAGGCCCGAATCTCATTAAACCCTTATGAATAGCAGGTGAAAATGTAACTTTTACAGCAAAGAAAAGTGCAATGAGCAACACAGTGTGGTATTTACAGAGGAGATATCTTATAATATACCCGACACCAACTGTCAATTAGCCATACTTAATTTGATGAACAATAATCCTGAAACAAGGGTCATGATTGTACCTTATTGAACTGGACAAAACACCTGAAATCCACTGACCAAGCAGTAAAAAGCAGCACCAGAATATGAGAAACCAGAAGTCCACCGAGAACAATAATAGCGTCAGTAATATCTATACTTGGAACCACTGTGAATAGCCAAGCAACATAGAGGATGGCAAATGGCCACGCATCCAGGCGCAAGGTCCAGTGTCTCCTCTTCAGCAAGTCAATCCCTTCTACTACTTTCCCACCAACATGAAACTTCGGCATCTTGCCCCTCCAATGCCTTCAACTATTATGACCTTGAAGCAACTAACAGTCTCACCTATCAACCACGTACACTAAACATGAAAAACATCATTTCATCATTCCATTGCCCATGAAAAAATTGGTGGATGAAAAAAGAAAATTAAACAAAACGTCTACGTCATGAAATTGAAAAGCATTAAAAAAACATAGAAACATCATAACTAAGAAGTGGATGCATTTCTGAGTACAAGATCCAAATGGGAAAAAAATGTTCACATAATGGGCATATATGATACAAAGAGAAATTATCACATATATCCCGATTTTAACATACTCTCATTTTATGTTCTCTATTATTAGAAATATATGATAGAATTCAGGACTTGACTTCTCACCTTTGCAACTACAACATGGTTCCCGATAAGATGACATAATAAATATGGATAAGACTGGAGGTCCTAAAAGCAGGAGAGAGCAATAAAAGTATCTGATATTCAAAGCTAGCAGGAAATTTTCTACAGAATCAATTAAAATTTAGAAAGTCTAAAAAACAACCTCAGATAACTACCAAGGAAAGAAAATCCTGCATTGGTATTCAGAGAGGAAGAACCGAACGGAATTTACTGACTATCGATAAGACAATGTGCTGAAGTGTCACAAGAGACAGAGTGAGAAAGTAGTAGGACTCGATAGTCAAAACTGACCAGAGATTGGCAATAAGTCCCTCGAAATGGCAAAAGAAACAGCCCAAATATCCACGCACCTTCCATTTAATGGATTAAGAAAGGTATGCCTTAGTACACAAAAGACATTGTCCTTATGCCTTACAACTCGAAACAAAACCTTCAACATCAACAAATATTATGGAGGCGTATGCTTACTGATCTGTGCACAATGGAAATGCAGCATTATCGAAGGACAGGACATACAGCTAAGGAATATTTCTGTAAGTCGCCATAGAATACTATTTGTATACAGGTAGGGAACATTTTTGTAAGTGGCCATGGACTTCTTTTTGTAAGTGTTGTACCATGATAAAAATATTAAACTCTCAGCCCCTCCCTATCTCCTCTAGAGCTTCTAGAAGGTGATACGTGATCCTTGTCACAATCTGGCGTTTGGAGAATCATAAGAAAAAGTGGTTCACATCCTCCATTTCTTTACATTGGCCGCATGAGGTGGCTATCCTATTCAAAAGAAGATCTAGTTTGTCACAATCAAGAGATCACGTTAAGTTCTCCACAGCAAGACATTCACTTTCAAAGGAGATGAAATTCTTAAATCGATGATTGTGAAGCAGGGTGATAAAACCGTGAGCATGACTCCTGTTTCCCATGTTAACTTCTACAAGTCTAAATCTGAAATCTGCAATGAACGTTCAGCAAGTAGATGACAGAGATCTTCGGTCTTCCAGACTATTTGTATTCTAAGTTCTCTCTGATTCTTGAACACCAGAATCCTCCCAGCACAGCGCAATAAAAAAACCTAGCCATTTTTCTCTAAGGATGTTATGTTCTCCAGTATTTAGGAGGACACTACATGCAGAAATAGACTGCTATGGGCCATCAAGGGTTAAAGAGGAAATGCTTGCCACAACTCACATTATAAATGGATAAGCATGTAAATTAGTATATCATACCTAAAAGAATTTAACAAAAAAATTCGAAGACGCAGCACCCAATCTATGATGAGAATGATCAGCCAAATGCAAATATGTTGAGCTCCCAAGGAAACACATTATTTAAGTGTATTTTTCCAACAATATACGATCGGATTCCCATTTAGGACAATTTCCGTTGTCTCTCTGGCAATGGAAATGCCACAATGCTCGACCTTGTGAGGGTCTCCAAATCTACTCAAGTAACCAAAACTTGTTTAAAAACCTAATGTATCACAGCATATTAGTTGTCATAAAATAAAGCTCCACCCTACTCGCTTTTAAGAGAGAAAGGATGAAAGAGATTAGCCTCATTCCTGTTATTTCATAAAATACATTTGAAACAATTATTTACAAAGTTGAATTATTACATTTGAAGGAAAGTATTTCCATCGAGTCCTGCGAAGCTAAGTGCCTAGCAATCATCAAATTCACATGAGCGAGAGAACTGAAAATGTCATCCTATTTGTTGGATCATCAGAGTCAACATTTCTGCGAGTCATTTTGAAATTTACCCGAAGGATAACGAGCCTCATCAACTCTCTATTTCAAAAATTTGAACCAAATTCGTAAATTGAATAACGGACTCCAAATTGTGCAAGTTAGAAACCATTTTGACTCGAGTTCAGAATGCTCCCAAGGCAAGTCCGAGGTCAAAGAAGCCCTATCAACCTAAATGAGAAATTTAAAGCTAGATAATCCCGATCAAACATGAAAAAGCACTCATATTTTTCATTTAATATTGCAATGGATCATCGACTCTCATAAGATCTAAGTTAATGTGCGTGGGAGAATATAGATCGACGGCCGTACCTCAGCTGCTCGATAGGGGGTCGCGGGCCTCGTGCCGACGGGACACGGACAGGGCTAGACGGTTGCAGGAGCGTCTGCCGCTGAGCTCTAACGCCGGATTTACCAAGAAAGAAGCAAGCAGTCGCGGAGGTTGCCTCGAGAAGAGAGACCCGGTGGGAGGCAGAACACTGTATGTGCTAGAATTTTCCCTTAGAGCCGGCAACGACCGGCAGGGAGCGGCAGCATCTGCGGAAGGAGGAGATGTCCACCGCGCCGCCGGCGTCTCACGATTCAAAGGCGCAGTGAAGGAGGCGGCCGAGAGACAATAAGAGAGAGACTACAGCTCAAGCCGGCGAGCTCTCCTATAATAAAAGGGGCAATTTTGTAAGGTCGGAGCTTTTGACTTTGCTTTTTCGTGTCGTCGAGCTTCAAGTCACTAAGTGCAAATAATATTTATAAACTATTTTCAAATAGGTTACATATATTTTCCCCATATTAAATAAATACTTAAAATATTTTAGACTAGGTATGCTGTTTATAAAACTATTATTTTATATCCTTCATTCAAAAATAATATAATGTTATACAAGGAGATTACGTAAATACCCTTTACATTTCCAATCATGGGCTACTGGACAAAACACGATCTTAGTTTATTGCGTCAAATTAGGTTAATGTAGAAGGCTCATTTCATACATTTCTTATAGGAAATATCTCAATTTTCTTGAACAATAAATTTTAAAAAATATAACTTTAAGGCTTTAAAATTAAATGGATCACCACTTCACAAAAGTGTTAGCAAATTGACCAACCAAAAAAAAAAAAAGATTTTTCAAATTATTGGATGGTCTTGGTTAATAAATAATGGCCTTAAAAAGGGAAATAATTGATGATGTGCATTTTCTTTGTTGGTATAATGTGATCACTTAGTCATTATAATTGAGGGCATTTTGAATTAGTCCTTTGAAAAAATCGTGACCTTGTTCAGAAATATTGACTTTATTGATGAGTAATTAGAAATATCAGCTTTGATTGTATACCTTTCATTCTCATGATAAAAGATTTTGTAATCATCATCAGAGTTGACTTTAAAATCTTTCTTTATTGTTATTTTTTGCTCATATGCATTCCAATATGACTCTACTTATGGAAAGGACTCATAGGTGACTTCTAGATGGACCATTAAAGACAGCTGTCAAAAGAGCTGAAGTCTTGTCTTCGATTAATGTGATGAGTCAACGTCATTAAATAATTATTATAAAAAATTATAAAAAATTATAATATTCATTCATACTTCTGTTTAAATGATACATATTTATTAAATCAAATAACTTTGTATGAACAATACAAATGGATATTGTAATAATTGATACTATGCATTTCATCCAATTTGGGTGGTGAAAAAGTGCAACAATTTTATTTGAAAAATGCAATTCTACTTAAAATTTTGGTGTGGGATTTCTTGATTTAGGAAATGCAAGAAATTTTAAAATGGAAATTAAATTCATATTAAATTCAAGGTACAATTAAAAAATAAGTACAATTAGTAAGTGGAGACTAAAAGGGATAACAGAATAATAAAGATACTATTATCTAAATTTGGGAATATATATAATATAATTATCGTATATGCCTGCTAAAGTTGGGATGAAAATTATGGAGATTTTCAAATTTATTATTAAATTGGATAAAATCAAATGATTTTTTTAAAGAAAAATTATATCGAGGCGTGTTTATATAAAAAGGGTTTCATTTTCCATGTTCTAGCCGATTATTTGTTAACCTCCTTTTACCTTCTGTCAGGTGGGAGGGAGTGGACGATGGCGAAGTCGTGCAAGGGGCTCGCAATGGAGCTGATCAAGTGCCTCAGCGAGACTCCTTGCGTCAAGGTATAATGGCTTTTCTCCGTCACCTTCGTGAGTCCCGCCGCTGGGTTTGATTTCTGCGGGAGAACTCGCCAATCCCTAGTGCCGACTTCTCACTGCGCTCGGACTTTCTGGTTGCCACCACTATAAGTTTTTCGCTGCTTATTTCCCATTCTGCGCTGTTTTCCTGCGGCAGATGTGAGGTTTTTTGTTTTCCCTGGGCAAATATAGAAGGGAGAAAGACGATTAGAACACCAACTCCGCGATCGCGGTGAAAGTAAGCGAGAAAAAATAAGTATGTTGAGGAGTCAGTTTCTTCGATGGTGCGGGCCTGGCGTCTTCTCGAGAGTGTGGTAGGCTTCTAAAGATGGGCCACGAAGCTAGAAGATTCTTCTAAGAATGCATGAAGGAACCAACAGAGAAGTGTCTGATCCAGTGTAAACTAGAAACATGTCTAAGATGCACAATAATCACCACAGTTGTCCATTGCTTTATACTTAGGTTTGAAGATTTCGACACGCCTTTATTGTTACTCCATGTTGGGCCTGTTTCATTAGTAGCCATGCAATTTCTCCTGTGTTTTACTGTTTTCATTTTCTTTAGGAGCAGAAGCGATCTTACAGAGAATGTGCTGGAGAGAAAGTCCCACTTATTACAAGTGAGTGTGTGGGTCTGAGGGAGACATACTTCAATTGCAAAAGAGGCCAGGCAAGTTATTATCTTTTCTAGTTCTGGAATTTTTTATATTTAAGTGAACACATATCACTGTCCGCTGAAAGGTAACTACCTTTGAAGATTTCCTCAGTCTTCAAAGATTGCTGATTACTTTGGGCTCGGAAAAGAAGAAATTTTGCTTAAGTTGCTGAATATAAGCCGCCAAAATTTGTTGAGTTATTTGTTCTGGTGTGTCTGTGTCCATCTATCTCTATTAAATTTCTCATTAACTAACTTAAATTTACTAGGGTGATCGACGATTCCTCTCATTGAACTCCTATTGGGGCAATGAGGCACCTTACAGTTTCTAAAAAGCCATCTGTTAGTGCAACATGAACACCATCCTAAAACGTTGAACACATCCTTGTTGTGTAATAAATAAATCCACAGCTGTTGAAAGGCCATGCAAACTTTCATTGGTGTTCTTTGATGCATTTTAAAGGGTAGGGAATGGTTCTAACGGTTGATTCTTGGATGTATAGGCTTAGACTTCCATGTAGATCTAGGATATTCTTTATCAATGCTAATTGCCACCAGTATTGGGATATCTGTGAGTTCATTCTTGATTGTAGATAAGATAATGGCCATTCAAGAAGTGGGTTCATCTGATTTAAAAAAACTTTTCATATTCTTCGTAGATAATGGTCAAATATTTTCTTCAATTTTAGGTTTCGATATTTCTTCTTTCTTAAATAAGTTTTCGGAACTATTTTGATGAATGATATGCTACAGGATTTATCTAACCATTTCCCATGAGAGAAATAAAAGAGGTGGTATTTTGTACAAATGCTAATAAATCCTCAGGAACGGATTGGTTTTCCTTAGGTTTCCATCTGTGCTGTTGGAACATTCTGAAACATGATCTTATGGATGAGATAGAGGAGTTTCAGAAAAGGTCCCGTATGCATCAAACACTTGAATGACCCATTTGTTAACCTACTACCTAAATAAGAACCGGCTGAGCAAGTGGCAGAGTTTAGAACTGTAAGTCTCTTGACTGGTTATAAAATTGTTATGAAGACATTACAAACTGCTTAAAAAGCGTGATGTAGAGATTAGCTGATAGCAATTTATCGGCTGTAATGTGACGAATATATGTTTCAGAAAACATTATGGCGGCTTACAAGGTGATCCATCACCATAGCCCCCAACATTCAAAATGTGGCACAGCAAAGCTAGATTTTGATGAGGCCTTTGGCATAAGAAGTCAAAAAATTATCATTGGTGGAACGCTATTTTTGATGTGCTTTACGGAAGATGGATTAATCTTAACAGCTTTACTGCAGGTCGTCTCTTAATGGCTTTGGTACGTGAATAACACAAATAGGGGGCCAAACCCAATCGTGAAATTCGAATTTCTGAAACTATGATAAAGAATTGGGGCGCCTATTTCACAATCAATTAATTGTTAAGTCTGATAAGACCGAGATATTAAATCACATGATTTAACCCGTTTCTTTTAATATGGTATTATCAGAAGACGTCCTATCATGTGTAGGCAATTTTTTTAACACCCTGACATGTGGGCCATACTGATCAAATGCGCTAGTTAGGAATGGAACCTTGAGCGCCTTGTAAAAGAATCCAGTTATCAATCACAATATCAGTTGTTGATGAACCAGTATGCCCTTAAAGTTGACTATCTTTTACAATGTTGATCTTTTTTAATACATTATACTAGTCCAGCCATTTGCCTGTCTTTTCTGGACGGTACTGTCTATCCTACATAGCCTCCAGAAATCTCTTACGTTAAGCGGAAATTGGATTAACTCCTGGGAATGCAGCGTCCTATGTATGCCAGTCCAATCTTGGTCGCATGTGTCAACAACTAGCTTCATTCTTATGGCTGCTAGTTAGCCATTCAGCTAAGGACTCCGTCATTCAACTAAGTCCAGTCATATCCCTCAAACCAAATGGGAAAACTATGTGAACTTTGGTGCGGTCTTCTCTTTCAAAGATGTCAAAACTTCAGTTCTAATCCCATAAGAAACAGATTATTTTAATGGTTAATTTGTGGAATTCCTTGAAGCAAAATTTCGAGAGAAAATTATGTATTTTGTATCCCCTCCAAACAGAGAACCAGGCAAAGTAGCGCTCTCTTGGGTCTTTGACAATAATCTCTGCAAACAGAGGTTGTTCAGAGTCTACCAAAGACTGTGGACGGAATTAAGTGCTACTCATCATACATTTCGTTGCATACAATATCTTTAGGCACAATTTCACACAATTTTATTTAATTCCTATTATTGTTCTTCAGCATATTCCTTAATTTTTATTAATTTGTTTCAAAGTTCTTTTTCCGCTTTTTGATATCAGATCCTCTGCCGTAGGGTTCAATTCTGATGTCTGTGGAAAATATCATGAACTGAAAACAATACAAATTAGCATCACCTTACCCGAAAAGATTCCTCTACACTTTGTAAATAGCCCTAATAGGATCAATCATCCTCTGGAACCCTTCTGTTATGGGACCCCTCTGGTTCTTAACCCTTTTTTCTTCTATTCTACATAGGTCGAAGCTGTTGCTCTTATAAGTTTGGGCACAGATATTCAATAACTAGGGTCTTGCAGAGCTGCACCACCTCCTTTGTTGAAAGGGACAATACTGTTGCAACTAACACAATTCAATGTGTCACATACTTAGATTTGTCCCTGAAATGATATACATCATATGGGAAAATCAGATCAGATCCCCGAATTCGCCAGCTGCAATCTGATCAGGATTGGGGCCAGGCACACCTAGTGCGACCTGTTTTCAGCTGGTGGGGGGTGGGCACAGAACTAAGAGAAGAGCATGCTCTTTTAGGTTTCTTTCTTCACTCCTGGCAGCTCCCCTGTCACTGCGAGATTAGGCTGGACTGTATCTAGCCAAGTACCTTTCAACGATGGAACCATCCCTACCTACTGTTTCTAAGCTTATCTTCCAGTGCTTTGGTGAACTGGCCATTGCCTGATAGAGTTCCGAAATTGGTTAAGTTTTGCAACAACTCTTATCTTCAGCGGGCATTCATGGGTCGTTTTTTACTGTAATACCTTGCTGAAAATTTTAACATCTTAATTCGTGAGACGACCTTTTGTGATGCAAACAGAGGTGAACCTAATATTTTCTGATGCATCTTTGTCAAGAAGCATAAACATGACTTCTGCACTGGTTTGAGCTCAGCTGAATCATGAAGCATAAACTTGAACTGTATTGTGTAGCCATGAAAATCAAGGATGAACTAGAGAGAAAATGAAAGGATGGCATTGTTGGGGGGCCCTAACCGGTTCTTTGAGATCTGAGAAAGATGCATGTCAATGGACCCTGTAAGCCAGCAAAATTGCCTAACCACACAAGTAGGGCTGAGTCAGACCAAGTTTTCATTTTACTGCAGCTCAGGCTGGTAGACCCTTTGAAGATCAGATGGAGCCCTGGACCTGGCGTAGAGAGGAGGGGGAGAGAGAGAGAGAGTAATGGATGTATTGGTCTGTTTACAGAAGAAGACATGAGCGAATGGGGAAGATAACAGAGAAGAACAGGGGAAAGGATAGATGGAGAGGACCCCAGGGGAACCTTCCAAGGGAGCCGATTCGAAATGGCTAATCTCCACTTCTCGATTTGGAGATATAGGACTCAAAATAACTCACTACCAATCCATAGTGTCCCGGGGGTTCTTCTTATAGCCATCACGGTCTTCATCCTGTGCTCCGACTGGTCAACCACCTCTGCGCTCCGTCACCTAGTTCCGGCCTAAGCGGGTTGACCTTTGCATGGCGTAACAGCCCATTGTCAATTGACAGGGCCGTGATCTCCCACCGACCATTAGTATCTTGTTCACATGCTAGTTGGGATCTTGAGAGAGGAGGCGAATGCCTCAACAGAAGGTCCATTGACTCCTTACAATCTTTCTGTCTGTTTTTTCTCTTCAACATACCAATTATAGCTTCAAAACCACTTAAATATTTATCATGGGTGATTAATTTATATCTCGCTTCCTTTTGGGTTTGTATTCGCAATGATCTCCCACTTGATGTTGGGCATATGCACTTGATGTTAAATACGAAGAGCCCCATTGCTCATAACCACTTACATTTAAATGGTTCATGGCTTGAAGCTCTCCGTCTCTCAGAGATTCTTCTCAGAGAAAATTTCTTCTGAATTCCTCCATCGTACCAGGTCGACATGAGGGCTCGGATTCGTGGGAACAAGGGGTATTGAGTTACCGACTCTTTTGGTAGGCTCTCGTCTCTCTACCCTTGTAAATTTCTCCAGTCAACTCTTCAAAGTCATCAGATGGTTCTGACTTTCTTGAATCAATTCAGGGGAGAAAATCCTGCAAGACCACTGTTACGACAGCAGAAGGCAATCTTTTTATTTCCTTTTCTGTACTCCAGCAATCACCACTCGAAGACGAAGCCTTTATCCATTCAATGGGATGCTAATTGACGGTTATTCTCCCTCTTGCATCCTTCTCATCCCTGGCATGTATCTCGCCCTGCCAGCCAAAATCCAGTCTATAACACCAGAAACAAGGCCCTGAAGACAGCAGCTGCCACAGTATTCCTGCAAATTGACCGACGAGGCTGTGAACAATGCTAACAGGCCATAAGCTGTGGTCTCAGCTATTCTCTGATCAGTGCCCGTCTTTTGTTTCTGAGGGCTGGACTGATTCCCCCCCCCCCCCTCTCTCAGGAGCTGAGAATTATCATAGATGATAAATGAAACGATCAGCTTGTGATTACAGCATGCCAAAAACTATGGAAAAGCTGGGAATTATAACAGACGATAAATAGAATGAAGGGGAAGTGAAGAACACTAACAAGAAAAACTTCTCTCTTCAGTGATCATATTTATTTCTTTTTTGAGACCTGGGCAATGCCTCCTCATACACGTCAAGAAGCTGGGGATTATGAAATGTGCCCAACGAGGTAGTGAGGATCAATGGGCATCTTTTTTTCTTTGTTGGCAGTGACCTCGACTAATGAATTACATTGACACTACAAAAAACACGAAAACTTTTGGGGAGATATTCAGCAAGCTCTTACTTGGGTTGATAGAAGAAAGATTCTCTCTCTCTCTCTCTATGGAGCTGAGAAGAGTGTGCCCAAGGTGATATCATCTACCATTTTGGTGAAGACTCTGCTCATTCATCATCTGATCCCATCTCCAGCAAAGTGAGAAGGACCAGTGACCCAACAAAAGGGGGCACCGATGGCGGTCTGGCAAATGCCACGACCGGCTCTGCATTTTCGTTCACCACAGGCCGCTCACTCATGCCGCCATCATCTTCGTGCCTGTTCCTGACTGATATCGTCATTGCTCCTGCGTAATCATCAGAGAGAGAGAGAGAGAGAGAGAGAGAGAGAGAGAGAGAGAGAGAGAGAGAGACTTTGAGTTAACAGTTCATTGCAAGCAAAATGAGATGATGACCTCCACTCCACTAGTACTGACACACTCATCTCTTACTTGATGTTCCTCCGAGTGGATGGATGCGTTTCAAAGTGTTCTTCACAGGAAGCTTGGTGATTCTGAGCATTGTTGGTCACCAAACTTTCATGAAATGGGAAGCTGCTGATCCTGTAATGCGGACGCAATGAAAGGCAAAACAAACGAAATATGTTACAAAGTCAAAGTTTATTTTGCTCGTATTAACTACCTTTGAGGAAAGTTTAAGACGTCAAGGTATAATATCCTACTATCTTGCATGGATAATACTAGGTCATAGAATATAATGTCATACTGTGCTCATTAAAAAAGACTATGGAGCATCTGATCAAGATCGCCGAAACCATTATTTATTGAAAAAATATAACGTTAATGATGTCAATATAAAAATACAGGATGAGAAGAATATAAGTTTTTGTCATAAGTCCAGGTTAAAAACTTAAAATGTAAGTTTATAAAAAGCTGATGAATGGCTGCTTGGGGAGTGAATACTATTTGATTTGGCGACGAATGGATGATGAAAAAATCCCTAGTACTATGAAGACCAAAATGAACCCTTTGTATATTGCATTCATTCACTAAAAGGTCAGTAGAAAATCAATGCAAATGTAGCTCATTGAAGTCAGACATCTAGCAGCACATGGAAACAGAAGGTACACTACATAATCCATTGTCATGAAATAATAGTCTCATATATTGGCATTCCATCACTTGCCCTAAGGCAACTAGGTCCATTGGGTACGGGAATATCTCTTGCTGAAAACTATGGGAAATTAATACGATGCCAATTGATCCCTGAAACTTGGACTAATTTATTTTATCGCAACTTCAAAAACATTGTTCTCTAGACTATTCTTCAAAAATAGTTGCCTATATTTGCAACAGTTGAGAAAAAATTCCTTATGGGAATAATAACTGAGCCAAACTATGTAAGCTTTAAGCCATTGCATCAGATTTTTCCTTCACAATTCTGGATTGCCCTTGGTTAGAAAGACGGGAATGGAAGTAAACAACAGGTGATGGTTATTGATTGGTACAATATGTCTTCACATACATAATTATTTTGCAGTACTATCCAAGTGGCCATACACCCATTGCTACTTTGGTTCTTGATTCTAAATGTCGTGTAAATTTATCTATGAAGACCAAAACATGTAAATTTTAGATGGCCAGAGAAGCCAGATCTAATCCAACAGTCTTAGACCTCAGACTGATGATATCCTCGACCAACTAGCTTGTTCTCCAATCTTCTCTATGTTCCAATTGAGGAGATGGCACATTTAAATACATATCAGGCAGATAAATAAAAAGTTGATGTCATTCAATATTAGGTCTACATGGGTGGCTGTGATCTCATACAAACTGAATAAATAATGGGCTTTAGTAATCACATCTTCAAGGACCTTTGTATCATGGTACCCTTGTTCACAACTCAGGTTAATAACTGCCACGGCACCATCTTCATCAATTCTTGAATATTATTTAAATCTTGATCAGAAAAATTTCATGTAAAATGGTTAAATTTTGGAAAGTTAGCATGTGTCGTTGGAAGGCACCAAGATGAGTTCTAGATAATATCAACAAAACCCTCTTCAAAGCGCCAGCAACTATGAATTTACAAGCTTCCACGATTTGCTCACCATTATCAATGTTTTATATGAAACTTAAGCTCTACTGCAGCACAGATCACCACTTTTCTCCGAAGATGGACATCAGATCGTTTGAGTAAAATTATATTTTTCTTGTCAAAGAAGATCACCAAAGCAGGTATTTCTTTGGTGATAAAGGTAAGAGGATTGGGAAATTAGCAAACAACCAGAACAAGGTCAAACTGACATTGAAATAACAACGAAAGGCAGAAAAGAAGCCTAATAAGCACCAGAGTGCATAAACCTTTAAATATGAATAACTAATTTAGCTAGATCTCTAATAGGGTCATTTTCAACATTGTTGTATTCCTTGAGTAAAACCATAAAAAATGCTCGTAACATTGAGATTCCAAGCTTCTGTGACTTCTACAGTACTTTGTGTTTGAGACTTGTCATCATACTTCAAAGTACAAACTGAACTTAGATCCCCTCAGTATCATTACATCCATTTCCTAAGGTGTTACAGAAAGAAAGAGAAATGTGAACCAAGCAGCTTCTCTAGGGAAATCCTTCGGAATACCTTTCAGGGGAATTATTCGGACCTTGGAGCACACCCATTAGAGTCTTCAAGGACTAAAGGGGTTGAGAATTAACACTAAAAGCCAAAGAGAAAATGTTGACTCTTGATACTTGATTTTGCTTTGAAAAATGCGACATAAAACACCTTTCTGCGAACTCTTATAAAATACTAGATAAGAGGAGGCAACAAGTTATACATAAAGGTTGGTTTATGGAATACTGCCAAAAGTTAAACCAAGTGGTAGTTAAACAAAATATTTTAAGATATCATAATTTTTTTGTGACGTTTAAGAAAATTATTTTGCCAACTGAATGTGTGAACAAGAGACCGCCCCGTGGTGATTGACACAGTGTTGGAGGTAACTTTTCTCGCTGATAATCGGCATCCCCCACGTCTAGGTGATCCGATCCTATACTAGTTCGTCAGTAGGTGTCCTGCAGACTGCATTCTCCCAAAATGACAACATTAAATAAGGTGAAGGGAGATATAATTGGCTGCCAGTCCAAAACAAAAGTTAAAATCTTCCACCGTATACTTGACATATTTTATATGCCCAGCAAGTGAACATGGTGGAAAAACACCAGGTTTAACGAGTTCGTAACGTTTTATTTAGCCTGAATATTTACTTGCATACTTAATTATCATAGTTTTTTTAAAAAACTATGCAATAGTTCTTAAATAATAATTTTATAGAGACTATGCTCTCCAAAAATGACACTACTTATTCACCAATGTTGTCTATCTGCACAAACTTGTTAATTAAGTATGATTCCACTAAGAGAAAAAAAAAATACCGTACCTACAAGAATGATTTTGCAAAGTCAAGAAACAATCAATCGAAGGATAAATCACCCAGGCTATATGCGCAATGGTAAGGTCTTCAATCTACTGTCCACAATTACGCCACCCGATTTCCAATCGATAAAGGAAATCAGAAACAAAAACCTCACTTCATTAAAAAAAATCATAACATCCAACAAGAACGTGTCTGCAAAGTTATTAAAAATGAGTAGAATCGG
The DNA here is from genome assembly GCA_902729315.2 of Spirodela intermedia. NCBI lineage: Eukaryota > Viridiplantae > Streptophyta > Magnoliopsida > Alismatales > Araceae > Spirodela > Spirodela intermedia. Next base: position 2,357,432 of record LR746276.1, on the reverse strand, counting down.
ACATTTACCGAGAAGAATCGAGATCGAAAACACGTCGTGCCCACCCCTTCTCGACGAGGGAGAGGGCGCCTGGCGACGACAGCGGCCACACCGTCAACTGAGAGGGTTTTCTTCGAGCGAGCCGCCCTGTGAGACCGCCGAAAGAAGTGGAGACAGAAAACGACCTCCGAAGCTTCTGGGCTTCGCCTCCAGAGTCTCTTCGAAACGCTGACTTCGTCCCATGACCTCAGGGCCTATTTCAATGATCATCCGCCGTCCAGACAATAGGCCCTGCGACTCCTTGCCGTTGGATCTCAAGCTCCCCAGATCCATCACGTGAACGGTCGGTTCAGATCTCTCGAGACCATTGCCATCTGGAAGGTTCTCCAACTACGGCGGGGCCTCACGCTGCCTTGGAACCTTCTACCCCGACCGGTCTAGCTATAGAGTACAAGACCCTCTCTCTCTCTCTCTCTCTCTCGCTAGGGCACGTCCATTTGGATGCCCTCTTAGTTAGTAGAGGGAGACTGACTATATTCATCTAAAATATAATGTAATTAGTGGACCCTAATAAACCATAGATTTTCAAATAAATAAATAAAATTATATTTTCACGTTATTATGATATTTTTATGATATTTTTGAAAAAAATAATATTAATAATATATATTTTTAATATAAGTCACAATAAAATTAGATTATTAATTAAGGAAAAATTCGGTGTCATTAATGGCGGGGGGGAAATGATGGATGGAAATGACCCTTTTACTCCCACGCCTTTCGAGGAGGTCTTATCTTTTTAGGGTGTTTTGGTCTTTTGGGTCAACTAAGTTAGAGCCATTAATTGTACATAATAAGGAAATGAAAAATTCCCTAAAAAGGGTTGTTGCCTATCTCAAGCTGGTTTCTATGATGGACCGGTTTAGGCCGAGTCTCTTCGCTCGGCTGGGTCGAACCGGTTCGAGTCGGTTTCTTCGATATCTGATCCGATAAGTCCGTTGTTAACGGATCCTTATCGGTAGAATTCGATAAGGATCTCCCCCCGCCTCTCTCTCTCTCCCTCTCTCTTTCTCTCTCTCATAAGCCAGTCACCGCTCCTGGCGCGGCTCCAGAGGCCGGAGCAGGAGCCTCAGCCCCGGGGAAGGAGAGAGGACGACGGCTTTCTGGTTGAAGAGGTACTGGAAAATTTCATCTCCATATGCTTCGACTAGTATCATTCAACTGTGCTAGGGTTTTTCGTTTTTACTTCCGCGTTGAAAGGGTAATGATTTCTACTGTTTTCCTCTTCCGTCTCAAAACTAGGGTTTTATTTTTCGCTGAGTAGCAAGCGACGTGTTCGGAACTGGACACTTTCGCAAACCGTTCTTTACATGGTTTTCATAGTTGTTGTGTCTACTGTATGTCTAAATTCTTGCATCAAGTTCTGTTTCACACTCACCGACGGACCAGGTGTTCTTATTTTTCGTGAGATGACAAAAACCGAAGCAACTCGTCAAACCCCCATCCTACGACTACATCAACGTTCATATACTGGAGCAATGCGTTTCTGAATGGAATGTTTGCGTTGATTATGTGGGTTCCGGTTAGACGGGCACTCTTCTTCGGTTATCATTATGTGAGAATTGAAACTAAGAGGATTTCGATCTCCACTGAGTCTTCCACTGCAGTGCGTGATGATTCACTCCCAAGCTCCAATTTCATTTCGGTTTTCTCGTGTTCTCTCTTCTTCGTACTAATTTTTCAGCCATTCATCGGTAGATGACTTCCCATTAGCATTACATGAAATATATTCCATACTTCTGCTGTACCTATTTGTTGAACCCTGAGTGCCAACTCCTTGAAAAGTACAAAAAAATTGGTGAACATTTTCTTCTGGAAGATGATGGTACCAAAGTACAAATATATGATTCATGAGCTCTTAAAAAAATTCTCTGTACATCTATTGTGTCCTAAGACAGTGTAATTCCGTGCAGAAACTAGAAAGGCGTCAATCCCGAAATAACAGATTCCCCACATTCTTATCTGGCATCAACGTCATCCACTCTACTAATTGTCAAAAGTTACTGAAAAACCCTTGGTTTGATGTGTCGTTTTCCTAATTTGAATGAAGATCATGTGAAATGCCGTTATATGAAATATTTCAATGGTAATATTCTCCTGTGAATGATTCTCAGCACTGAGGTATCACAAAGTGAGCTGTCAACTTTTTTGGTAATGGCTGTTGTATTTTTAGTGCGACACGACGCACCTGTTTATGCTGATTGAATTCTTGGCAGGAGAAATGGAACATCCAGAAGATGATGGTCGCATTCCTGGGGATCATCATGGTAAACCAGATGATGAGGTATGACCATCTAGTTTACTGCAAATATACACTACTGGATGCTGATCACATTCATTACTCCTCATACATGAATTAGTTAACATGCAATGCTAATATGTTTCTTAATTTTAGTTTTTAACCAAATATAGTTACACGAATACGAATTTACTGCTCTGAGCATTGAATTAATCAGAAACTTCTGGAGAATGGTGGGTATTTATTATTTCTCCCTTTGAACTGACAATTGTTGCCCATCTTACAAATCCTGAATTTTCAGCACATATAATGATTTATGGAGCCATGTTTTTCATGCTTTTGCTTATGTTCTGGATAATTTTTCTTTCTTAATTAGGCATGTCTTTCGTCATTGCCGATATCATCGTGGTGCACTTATATCTTTTAACTTGTGCTAGTTTGTAATTACAGAAAACATGCTAACACTTTTTTCTTTATTTTGTTACACTGGCACATTATTGAAGTGGTTACAGGGATGTTTTGTCTTAAATTTTACTATGATGTTTTGGAAGGGTAATTGAGACGGTTCCATGGTTTTATGATACAGTTCTTAGTCTATGGATGGTAGATACATGGTGTGAACTGATCTAATTCCTGTAGCGGCAAATTGTATTTCGAATATAAAGACTCAATTTCTTAATCTCTATTCTCTATGTCACAGGAAACGAGTGCTCGTCTTGAGGAATTCAAAAAATCTGTTGATGCAAAGGTTCATCTTCGTCAGATTAATTTGAATCCGGAAAGACCTGGTTAGTTGATGCAACTTAAACTATTCATTGGCAAATCATCAGATGAACAAGTGACTATTTAAGATAAGATTTTTTTAAAAAATGCTTGTTGCAAAAACTGACATGCTTTGGGAAATCTAATTGAGTTGAAATTGAAATAAATTTAATGACATTAGTTTATGACAGTCTGCTTTGGCGAAATATAAATCCACTTATACACAAAATTCTACATACCTAATTCATAGGTATGCCATTTACTGGTTCATGAGTGCCACTTGTGGGGATGATTGCAAATAACATTAGAATCTATTGGATTCTTGTTTGAATTATGTTCTGAAATTTTCTGCTAGCAAAGATGATAATCATCAATTTAACAGGCGGAAAGGATCTCTTAGAAAATAATATTTACATTTCTTGTGTCCTTTGTACTTGTATTCTCTCTTAGATGGAAGTATTGAAGCTTATTCCTTGGATGATTTTCACCATTAATTTTCCTTCTTTTTGAGTGATATTTTCTTCAGGAAATTATCTAGAACCGAAATGGTTGTGATACACTCAGTTTTTGATATCAGGCGGGAAAAAGCATCCCTTTCTCTTTTGTTTGAGGGGTTTTCCCTTGTGAAGTGACCAGACCGTTTCCTCTTCAGCAGATCCTTTTATTGGTATCATTTGGTTGGCCAACAATTTCGTGATGTTGGGGCCTCACGTGTATTCTGTCATGTTATTTTCCAGTATGTGGTGATGAGAAAATTTCCAGTTGTGGGGTTCATTTTAATTTTGGCGCAAATACTCCTTCCATCCATGTTTGTATAGTGTATGTAGGAGTGGTTCTATCGTAATTGTGACTGTGCCCATTTCTTTTTACTTCGTTTTCTTAACGAAAATCAATAAAGCCAATCCTGGGGACTTCATTTTAAAGAGCTTCACTAGTTTTTGCCGTTTCCCAATAGACAGTAGCAAAAGGAGGCACTTGTAGGCAAAAATCTGGGAAGATTGTTATTCGAGTAATGGTTTAGTTTGCATGTAATCAATGACTTAGTTTAAACATGAAGTGTAATTTTGTAAATCACGCTTGGTATTGTATTTCCTTCCTTGGTTCTATTTCAAAATTCACCTAGGGTTAATTTTGGGGAGTTGTGGAAGAAATAACTTCACGGTTTCGTATCATATAGTCTTATTTTAACGATATCACTTTCAGTTATGCATGATCCTTATTAGCTGTCATGTAAACTTTCTATGAACGACCTATAATCTAAATTCTAACGATTCTGTTTTTATTCATTTGAAAATCAGTTTTCTTGTGACAGTCATTGCAGTTGTAAAACCAGGACATTGTTAAGTGACTTAAGGTGGTTTTTATTCCTTGATGATTGAAGGTTTTAATTCTCGGTTTGAAAATATTAGTTGTGATTTGTTTTCTCAGTAGAAATAGTAGGTACCGTAACATTGGACGCTGCACCCAAATCTTTGAGGGTTGAAAATGGACTGTGATTATCATAAAATTATATGTCGGCAAGAAGACAAAGGCCAATGGATTTGTGCGAGTGGGCTAAAAGATTCTTGCCTTGTCACCTTGGTGGTATTTGTGATTCAACCATCATATTTTATACGTTTTTAGATAAACTAATCTTATGTTATAAGATTCTGAAGGATGTGTCTAGTCTAAAAAAAAGGGCACTGATGATATGTTTTAAATGACCTTTTTAAGTTGAATAACCTGATCTGATCAATATCGTTATGAAAAATAAGATTTATCGACGAAACCACGTTTGATAAGATATAAAGCCCTAATGAATAGTACTGTGACACCTTCACCAATGTGTAGGGAAATTTCTGACGTAATTTAATAATCGCTCTGTATAGGGGGTTCAAAGCTAGTTCTGAGAGCTATTGTATCAAGGATAGAGAATGATTTGATAGTATTTTGTAAACATGAATTGCAGTTTGTGTTTCCACTTTTTGCTGTGAATTTTTTACGATCACAAGTTTAATTGAATTTGATGTAAAGCCGATCTTATATCTGAAATAGATACTAGTTAATTAGAACCTTCCTTGGAACCTCAAGTAAAATCGCACTTTGCCTCTGTGCTATGCCTTCTTCCCTAACGAGTGGGGGTGTGGGTGGTTGGCCTTGTTTTCCGGATTCACCTTAATGACTGTGGAAGCAGAGAATAGCTGGCAAACTGTAATCCTATAATATCAGTGACTTTTGACAGTTACATAATTATCTTCCCCACCATGGTCACGGTATGTGAAATTGATCATTTCGAATTGTTATGATGGCATTATTAGCTATGGTGGCTTCTTAATTTTCCTAAATAAGATCACGGCCATATTTTTATTTTCAATTCTTATTCTGTATCTATATTACATGTGCTCTCATGTGATGTACAGTCATATATATCGAGATCTGATATTTGAGCTATCTATACAGATTCAGGGTTTCTGAGAACATTGGATTCCAGCATTAAGCGCAATACAGCTGTCATTAAGAAGCTTAAACAAATAAATGATGATCAGCGAGATGGATTAATGGATGAGTTGAAAAGTGTCAACTTAAGTAAGTTTGTTAGTGAAGCAGTGGCAGCTATTTGTGATGCCAAGCTACGCACATCAGATATTCAAGCAGCCGTTCAGGTGAGGGTCAATTGTCATCTTGATCACATGGATACATTGTGTGGCTATATATATTTTATTTCTCCAATATGTCCTTTTTAACCACCTTTCAATACATCGCTTTACAGGTTCCTTCTTTGGATAGTTTTGAGGAATTATTTTTTTTAATATTTGCCCGCATGAAATAGAGATGTATACTTATTTGATGTTCTGTTGGAGTCCTGCCACGAAATTCACAAGCCATTTTGCAAGCATATCACCAATTTAGCTAACAAATGAATTGCTATATACTCACAAAAAGGAACGGCTATGTGATATTTCTATGTACCCGCCTGTTCCACAATAATTTCTTCAATAATGGTGGTAATAATATAGATAAAGATGACAAAAATTATGTAAAAGGTGGAAATTAAAATAAAGATTGACTAGTGATAATATTCTTATGTGTGGGGAGTGTAGGCTTTTGGAACACATCTGTTACTGGTTTGGCCTGGGATATTACTCTTCGCTAATTTGGAGCGCTTTAGTTTCTTCTTCAGAAATATCTTGCCAACGTAATGATCCTTCTCGGTATTTTATCGTCTGATATTTAAACATGGAGCTTTAGGGTCAGAAAGTCGGCAATGCTATTTTTGTACTTGTGTATTGTTAACTTGCCCAGAGTGTTTCAGAGACAACTTCATTTTTTGTCAGAATCTTTGATGAAAAAATTTAACATACGTAGCCCTTGAGTTTATTGGGTATATTTTGTTACTAGCTTATTGATCTTGTAATTCTTTTTTCTTCAGGTTTGTTCCTTGCTTCATCAAAGGTACAAGGACTTTGCAACAAACCTTGTTCAGGGCCTCTTGAAAGTGTTCTTTCCTGGAAAATCTGTCGATGAATCAGATGTTGACAGAAATTTGAAGGCCACGAAGAAACGAAGCACTCTCAGACTGCTTATGGAACTTTATTTTGTTGGTGTTGTAGAGGATGCGGGCATTTTTACAAATATTATTAAGGATCTTACAGGCTCAGATCATTTAAAGGATCGGGACGCAACCCAGACTAATATTTCTCTTCTTACCAGCTTTGCTAGACAAGGAAGGTATTTTTTGGGACTTAAGCAACCTGGGCAGGAAATTAATGATGAGGTACCATCTGTATTCTCATTACAATTCTTGCTGTCCGTTTTGATATTTTTGGGGTGGGAATGTTGTGGGCATGATTCATTGAAACTTTGAAGTATAAATCAGCTCCTGTCATGGAGCCAACAATAACAGGCCACAACATTTTTGAAGCGACTTTACTTGAAGCCTCTCAATCCATCCTTCCGATAGCCTAACATAACTGACTACCTCAAGCATACGGACTTAACTGAAAGCATGAACCATTACAGGAAATTAAAGTTCTCCCCAGTAGAGTTCAGTATGAAATTTACAGTCTCTCGTTCCCGAATTATCTTTAGTGAAACATTGAATTGAGGGTGAATATAATCTTTCCCTATTGATCTCTTTTCATATGAAAAATAATACTGACACTATCTAGCCCACTAACCTCAGTCACAGGTAGCTGGGTATGATCCATACTTATTCCTATGGGTCTTGTATTCCTTGGTAAGGATTCGTCAGTTATAAGTTAGTCTTGAGGTGAGGGTGGTACTGTGAAACATCAAGGTTAGTTAGAAGCAGTCATGAAAAGGACGCTACTTGAACTGTTCATTGTCCTTTTTTTTTAATCATTCAACATCTTTCATCCATCAACTTATTTTAACAGATGTAATTATTGAATTGCATCTTTTCAATGGGATCAGCCCCCTGCTTCCTCATTGCAATCATGGACAATAAAGGCGTTATTCCGAGTGAACTTTTCTTACAGCACCACACACTGGCTTAGATTCCCTGATCAGCAAAATTCTGCTTTGATTGCATTCTGATCAACGTGTCAATTGGCCAGTATCATTTTCAACTAAGAAACCGTCATGTTTTGTGATGGACTGAGTAGGCAACTTATTCTGTGGTCTCATACTGATGGATACGCTTATAAGCTAACAGGCAGGAATAAAAACCATTTATTGTCCACATTGCCCCAAAACCAACTACTCATCTTTTGTTATGGTGCTCTAAAGGACTTGGATTACTAGTGGAAGAAGGGATGCAAAAGCTAGCAGTAAGAAAAAAGGGATGACATTTCCAGTTGTTTATGAGAACTTAAATTATTATGTAGAACAGTGAGAATGAAAACTAATCGCTTATTTTTTGAGGGCATATCACGTGTCTACCTGAACATAGATATATTAATTTTTTTTGGATTAAAAACCTTCTTTCGATGTAAGCACTTTATGAAGAGGGTTATCTGCTTATTCCTATCCCTGGTTGGAGACCCCTAAATACGCCTAAGTCGACAGTTAGGGCATAAATCTAAAATTTGTGCTCGCTTAGGCACTGCCTGGTGCCTCACCTTCTTTTCTAGGTCCCTAAATACTGCAGTGGATTACTATTTTGGCCATCTTATTTACTTTATTGTGGACCGTAACCACTTACGAAATCCATAAATTCCTATTGTAAACCACGAATTTCTTGAACCTTTTTATTCCACACTGATCCTTTGATTTCAAAATTCGTAACACTCTAAGATTTCCCTAAATTCCTAGTGGTTCAATTATGAGTGAGGGCATTTTCTGTTGGACTCAAATTGAATAGGGTTTGGTAAAACCATGGCACAATCAATAATATCGGTGTGTAAGTAGAGGTTTGGGTAAAAACAAAATGAAGGCTTCAAACACCATATCACTTATGTTGATTATAAAGTTTTGTTGAAGTTACATTGTGATGGTGTTTTTTATTGCTTCTGATGGTAGTATTGTGATATGATTTTTTCTACTATTTATGATATCCTTTTCTTACTCTATCTGCAGTTTTTTAAGGGACTGAACATCACTGTTGATCAAAAGAAAATCTTGAAGAAAGCTTTTCAGACATATTATGATGCTATCACCGAAGTTCTCCGATTAGAACATTCAGTAAGTTACTAAGATATATCTACATAAGTTTGTGACATGAACTTTTTGTGATGTCGTGTTTTTTTCCCTGTAACTCTCAGACACTTCACCAGATGGAGATTGAAAATGCTAAATTGTTTAGAGGGGAGCTCAGTGATGAAAGTGCAGCATCATATGAGAAACTGCGGAAATCATATGACAGTTTATTCCGGAGTGTATCTTCGTAAGTTTTAGGCTGAACCTTCCTTTTATTTTTATTCGTGAAAGAGAAGTTGGTCGTATTTTTTTTTTCTGGCTCGTATTCTAGCTACTAATTTGATAATTTAAATTTTGGCTATTGGTATTAAGTCTAGAATCTGTCGCATCTTTCTGTTCATAAGTAACTAAGATAAATGAAGTAGTGCCTTTTTTTATCCAAGGATGCAGGAAAAATAGCAGAATGAATGATTTTATCTCATCAGATTATCTGATAGAAAAATTTCAAATCTGAATGTATAACTCTCTTTCCTTGTCAATTAGTGCCTATGAGGAGATGAGTGTGATTATAACTTTTTCTTTGATTTGCTGCTGGCGGAAAGTGTGGCGGCTGAGATTTTCTTAGTTATCAGGAATACAACCTGATGTACAGTCTTTTCTCCTACGTGTGAACTTTATCAATAGGACGCGATCAAGTTGGTTGCAGAGTTGATGAGAACGCATGTGCTTCTTTAAAGCATGTGATCATGATAATTTTTCCCCAGGTTGTTTTTGGTGTGTTGTTCATCGTTCATTGACGACCAGTGTTAGAGTTAGTCACTGTCAGAATGTCTCCATTAGGACTGGGTGTCATGGTTTGCTGTATGGCTGCAGCATGCTATAGGGAGCGAAGTCAATATTTTCAGTCAGAAATATTGTTTCAGGGCGTGGGAAGAAGGTACTGATGTCAAAATGCATTACTGTTGGTTTTCTTAATTTCGGTCTACGGACTTCTTTTTTTTATGATCTCCTTGACGGGGAGATATTCCCATTACGTTCTTCTGTAGCATGTATGTTGGGCGTGTGGAACGGGCTGCATCAGGACAAGAAAACTGGCTGCATGACCCTCGGGCTGTTGTGGGCTGGAATGGAGCATCGAGGCTTTATATTCTTTCCTGAATCTGTTGAGCCAACATCAAGTGTTGCACATGTGATAGTTCCGTAGTAAACTGAGAGCAAAAGGTTTTAGATCATTTGGGTTTACTGGGTCTTCTCACTATGATAAACCTTTGGAAATTACTAGATCTTGTGAATTACTCTGTAAAGGAAGATAAATGTTACCAGCCACACCTTTCTGCCTATGATACTTATGGACAGTGAGGAGGGTAACAATTCAGTGGTGATTTTTCTGAGACTTGTTAATAATGCTTTAATTGCTAAAAAGGAAATTTGACTTGCGAAGTACCCAAGTTCACAACATTGTGATGCATTTTTGTAGGATAGGTAGGATAGGTTGGATAGATTTAACTGGTTCACGTCCTTTTTTTTTCTCAGGTAGAAGAGAATTACCATAATATTTATTGTAACTAGAAAAATATTTTCCGAGAAAAGTATTCCATTCGTGGAGAAAAATCATATTCATTCTAACTAGAAGGTTGGAAATGGTTTTGAGCATTTTTAACTGTAGGCGTGTCAAATTCCTTGGGGAAACAACACTTTAATCCGTTGCATATTTAGTTCAAAGATTATCTGCTATTTTTCCAGCAAGCTGTAGGTTATTCTCAATTTCTTTCAGAAATATCATCTTTCTCCATTTGCTGATAGATTTGCTGAAGCCCTTGATATGCAACCACCTGCAATGCCGGAGGATGGCCATACAACTAGAGTTTCTACTGGAGCAGAAGTAACATCTACGTCTGGGAAGGAACCAACAGTGCCTGAACCTATATGGGATGACGATGATACAAGGGCCTTTTATGAATCCTTGCCCGATCTGAGGTTCAGTTGGCTGTTATCTTCTGCTGTTCTGAGAAAAAACTTATAAACGAACCACACTGATTTTCAAGAATCTCATTTGAACTTACTGAGGCTACTTCTTATATTTCTACCAGAGCGTTTGTTCCTGCAATATTGCTTGGGGAAGCAGAGCCGAAGATGAATGACCAGTCGTTAAAGAATCATGAGGATCAAAATGTAAGATTTCTGTCTTAAATGCTATTATTACGTATCCTTTTTTCATGGTACCTTGGCCCCATGTTGATGAAAATTATACGTATTTGTCCTCATAGGGACAAAACTCTATTTTTTTCTCGTCTTGCAAACAGATTTTTATTTTCCAAAGATGGATGATCCATCTTCAAAGACATGAGTAAATAATGTAACATTGATTAGGCGTATACTTTGTATAGCTCTGTTCGTTTCAGTTGAGCCTCTTGTTGGCTGTCTCTCCTCGCAAATACCTTCGTGAATTATGAATTTTCATGCTTTTTTTCAAATGAATGCTGGACCAGTGGACCACAGGAGGTCTGTCGCTCGAGAAGATATTCTATTTCTTTCCTATGATTGACTCAGAGATAGGAAAATAATGCTTCAGAAAGCTTGGTTGTCACATCGATGAAATGATCGACAGTGATGAGGACAGTGATGATGTCCTCTAAGATATTTTTCGATACAGAATAATACAAAATCCACTTTCATTTTTTTGTTCAAATATCCATAACTTCCTAGGCACCTTGTCTTTCCACGGGACTTGGTCTCTATCAGAGGTATACTTGGTGGGTATATTGATAGGCTGGCATGTTACTGACGTTAGTGAAGATTGTATGTAAATTCACAATCTTCTATACTTCGTAGTCCGTGGGATTGGGTGATCGTGATCAGATTCCGTATTGACCAAATTAGTTGATTAGAGGGTAAAATCGTGATTTATGAAAATGTAAACATGTTGTAAAACGTGATTTGTTGGATATGCTTTTAAACATTCAGAAGAAAAGAGATAATACGACAATTTTTTGCTGTCATATGTTTTTAGTTAGCTCGTTGTCACTGTTATTGCCTCTCCTTTATCATTAGCTAAATGACTTTCCCTTATTTTATTGTTCTTTTATTCTTTCTTCGTTTCATGGACAGAAGGCCATGAACTGTCTACCTCAGTGTACAATCAGCCGATCTGAGATGAGACAATTAACCCTGATTCATTTTTGTGTTGAACTTTCAAGCGATGTCTTGCTGGTCTAGTTTGGGTTCATCTGGAACCCGACAGTCTTCAGTTTCAACACCTGAAAAGGGAACAATCAAATGGGTTATACTTATGTCCTACGCAATAATCAGATGAATAATTACTGTCACCATTTGAGATCAGGGCATATTTTGACCACAAATCCTATTTCCTCGGTTGGCGTTTTGGCTACCCTGTGGACGTAGGGATTTGCTAACATGTGATAGTTATCAAACGCTAATTAACTAAGTGACTGTTCTTTGAACTGTATGCTTCCTTCTGAAAGGTTCATTGATTTGTGTCCTGAGTCATACTATCTCCTCCATTCCTTTCATTCGTTCATAAATTTTTGCTATTAAATTTATTCGTCCGTTGATCAACCTTCTCTTCTAGTGTGCTTTCTTTTGTCGTCTTCTCCTCTCTAACTTATGCCTTTTTCTAAAGGATTCAATTGTTGACTCAGAGAACTTGGATTCTCATGACAATGTTCGGGCCTCTGGTGATTCTGATTCTTTGATAGACGGAAAAGTGGATGAAAAATTAAAGGACAAAGATGAAAAGGATGAGGAAAAGATGAAAGATTCAGACAGAGAAAAAAACAAAGAAAAGGAAGCTGACAAGAAATATGAAACTGACAAGGACAAGCTTAAGGGAGTTGATGGGACCAGTCTGGATGGTCTTTTGCAGAGGCTTCCTGGTTGTGTCAGTCGTGATCTCATTGATCAGTTAACGGTAATATGTTCAGCTTGTATTCAAAATTTCATGTGAGTAGCTAAAATATTTCTTTAAGCCTGCTCATGAAATTGGCTTTTTTCAGGTGGAATTTTGCTACTTAAATTCAAAATCAAACAGAAAGAAACTTACAAGGGCGCTCTTCAATGTCCCGAGAACTTCCTTAGAATTGCTTCCTTACTATTCTCGGATGGTTGCTACGCTGTCGACCTGTATGAAGGACGTTCCTGTAATGCTTCTGTCAATGCTAGAGGAAGAGTTTAATTTCTTGATCAATAAGAAGGTTGGCTTGCGTTCTTTAGCGATTTTTAATTTTCAAAATCTAGGCATTATTTCATTTAGTGTCTCATTAGAATGATAACTTTTCTCTTGGCACGTTCAGTTCTATGATAGATCTGTTTTTCTTTAACGTTGCTCTTTGTACAGGACCAAACAAACATTGAAACAAAGATAAAGAACATAAGGTTCATTGGAGAACTTTGCAAATTCAAAATGGCTCCGCCTAGTCTTGTTTTTAGTTGTCTGAAGGTAATGCAACTCATTTACAATTTTCGAGTTTTAAATCTAGGATATAAACCAAGTTACATCAGTGAATTAAGCTCTGCAAGCTTTTGCTCATCGTTTCAAATAGGTTAGAACTATCAAAGAATCCAAGTACGTTTTGATTTTTTCTGGTCGGGTTACCATGCCTATTGTCACTCCATAAATTTGTCCTGTGCGCTTAGTCATGGTAAGCTTCCACATCAGCAGTCTGTCGAAAGTCATAATAGAAAAGATGGCTGTAATTTAAACGGATAGAATACATGAAAGTGATATTGACATCAATGCATGTGGTCCTTTAAAGGCCATTATCGGGCAAAGAACCATTATATTTAACGACGTTAAGGAAGTAATTTGTATCATTTCTGTGATTACTTCTTGTTCACTAACTAGAGATGGCATCTATTTTCATGCAGGCTTGTTTGGATGATTTTACTCATCACAATATAGATGTTGCCTGCAATCTGCTTGAAACATGTGGCCGATTCCTGTATCGGTCACCAGAAACAACAGTACGTGTGGCAAACATGTTGGAGATCCTGATGCGTCTGAAAAATGTCAAAAATTTGGATCCCCGTCATAGTACTCTCGTGGAAAATGCGTACTACTTGTGCAAACCACCTGAACGGTCTCATCGGGTTTCAAAAGTACGGCCACCTTTACATCAGGTCAGACACACGATCAGTTGATTTTTACGGTTACTAGCTAGATTAGTACGCTTAATCTAATCTCATGGCATGCTCTTCGTGCAGTATATCAGAAAATTACTTTTCACAGATCTTGATAAGTCCTCTGCTGATCGTGTTCTGAGGCAGCTTCGAAAGTTACCGTGGAATGACTGTGAACCATATATTCTAAAGTGTTTTTTGAAAGTTCACCGGGGAAAGTACAGCCAGGTTCATCTCATTGCCCTGCTAACTGTTGGCCTCAGCCGGTATCATGATGAGTTTGCTGTCGCTGTGGTGGACGAGGTTTGTCAGTCTGTTCTATTTTGTCAATATCTTTAGTTATTCAGATACGTTCGAATTATTAGTCATTGCCTTTTTCTTATATCATTTTGGATATTATGAAGTACTGATGCTTGTGGATCCTATGTTATCAAGGACCAGTGAACTATGTCGTTTTACATTTCCTTCTACGGTATACGTTTGCATCCTACACCGATTACACTTTCTATCTTTCTGTGTATAATTCCATGGATCTTGGTTCAGTCATAATTTCTGGTAGATTCAAGAGGCATTTGCCATTTTTTAAAGTTGCCTCAGTCCTGAATCCTGGCTCCCACTGTTTTCTTAGCCATAAAAAAATCTTTCTGAGAGGTGAAAAAAGTTCACTGCTTAGAAAAATGTAGAAAAACAGTAGCATGAGTGGGTTAAATGCGGGCCGTTGAAAAACTCACCTCATCACTCATAGTACAAGCCCCATTGATTGGTGAAATCCGTTTGATATAGTAGATATTAGATCAGAGGTGCCTTTAATAATGACTCATGAGGGAAACAATATGGTTTGGTAGATGGGACACTGATGCGATAAAATTCTCCATTTACTGCCTCTCTATTCCTTCCTTTTATCTTCCTTCTCCATGTAGCCTGATGTTTGATTCCAGACTTGCTACTGCGACAGCTCTTTGACATCGTGAGTTGCCCATGGCGAATTTCAGGTCCTAGAGGAGATCAGGTTGGGATTAGAGTTGAACGAGTATGGAATGCAGCAAAAGCGCATTGCACACATGCGGTTCTTGGGGGAGCTGTACAACTACGAGCATGTTGATTCCTCTGTAATCTTCGAGACACTCTATTTGATTCTCACTTTCGGCCATGGCACACCGGAGGTAAGAGCTTGCTTCTTTCGTGGATCTTATATCATAGACTCCTCACCTCTTTCTAGGCGGGGCGGGGTGGAGTGGGGTGGGGTGGGGTGCAGACACCACAAAGAAATTGTTTACATAGGAGCACAATGGGGCCTATTAAAGGGAAAGCGAGCCAGTTTATCTTAGTGTTCACAAAATTCCACGACATCTGCTTCAATCTATCACCCATAATATATCACAAACCCATGAAGACTCTCTACTTTAATCCGTGATTGGATCCATCCGTGTTTGACCTTTGGACAAGTGCTACTTAGGTCACGCTTATTTCAGCTGCCTGCCTCTAACCGTGATTTATTCATGGTAGAACTTTGTAGTATGTTTCACATTTGCCTTGATTCATCGTCTATATCATCATCACGATCAGTGTTCAAAGCATACACCATTTCCTCGGTTGTCTTGTGTGTCATGGCGCTTCAATCCCCACATTTATTCGACTCTTGTATTGTTCTTTGATTTTCCATTCATCGAAGCAAGATGCATTGGACCCCCCGGAAGACTGCTTCAGGATCAGGATGATCATAACCCTTCTTCAGACATGCGGCCACTACTTCGACAGAGGCTCTTCAAAGAGGAAGCTCGACAGATTCTTGATATACTTTCAAAGATATGTTCTTAGCAAGGGTTCGATTCCACTTGACATCGAGTTTGACATTCAGGTGATCATCATCCCAGTCAACGCATCCTTCAATCCCCATTCTGGCTGCCGCTGCCAATAACTTCAGAGCTCACGGTCTGCCTCATTTCAGGACCTGTTTGCCGACTTACGCCCGAAGATGACTAGACATGCCTCGGTGGAGGAGGTCAATTCGGCGCTCGTCGAGCTGGAGGAGCACGACCGCACAGCCACCAATGAGAAGTCCGGCGGTGAGCGGCACTCCGACGGCGAGTCCCAGAAGCCCTCGAGAGGCACCGCCGCCGCTGCTGCTGCCGCCACGGCCATGGCCAATGGAAAGAGCGCGGCCAATGGGATCGGCGAAAATGGCAGGGCACAGGAGGAAGACAGCGAGAGCTACTCAGACGGCGGCAGTGCCGATCAGGATGCGCAGGAAGATGAGGAAGATCTCTACGAGGATAAAACAGATGATGGGTCGGTCAGCGATGCTGACGATGAAGGTGAGGCCGGGGCAGTCGGGTCCGACGAAGATGATGATGTCCAGATCAGGCAGAAGGCGGCGGAGATCGATCCAAGGGAGGCGGCGGAGTTTGACCGAGAGCTGAGGGCGCTGATGCAGGAGAGCTTGGAGTCCCGCAAATCGGACCTGCGAGCCAGGCCAACTCTGAACATGATGATACCCATGAACGTGTTTGACGGTTCCAGAGACCCGAGAGCCGCAGATGGGGAGAGCGGCGAGGAGACAGTGGATGAAGATGGAGGAAACCTTGGCGGCAACAAGGTGCGGGTGAAGGTCCTGGTGAAGAGGGGGAACAAGCAGCAGACCAGGCAGATGTTCATTCCCGGGGACTGCTCTCTTGTGCAGAGCACCAGGCAGAAGGAGGCTGAGGAGCTGGAAGAGAAGCAGAGCATCAAGCGGCGGATTCTGGAGTACAATGAGAGGGAGGAAGAGGAATCGAACGGCGTCCTGGGCCAGTTGGGCGGCTGGACGCCAGCTGGAAGTGGCGGCAGCCGTTCCGCTGGCTCGGCCAAGCAGGCTGCACGTCATCGGCACCAGCTTCAGGGTGGGGTCTCCTATGGCTACTCCAGGAAGAGATGAAGCTGTTTTATGTGATTGTGATTAGCCGATGCCTCCCGACAAAAGGCAGAAAACAGAGATCTTGTGTGAGTTTGGGGCTGATCATCTCCCTTTTCTGACGGGAAGATGAAGTCTTGGCTTTGGAAGAAAGATCAGGGTTGGCCTCTGTCTGTATATATATCATAATATCGCCCCCTGGAGAGTGAATTGGGCGGAATGGAGCAAGCACTCCATCCGTCTCCCATCTCCACATTTGTGTGCTGGGTTTTTCTCGTCCCTGTTTCTCGCCCTTTCCCTTTGACGGGCCTCCCTGCTTCTCTCACTAGCAGTCTCTTTGGTGGTGATGAGGTCTCTAACAGTCATGGTGTATTTATTATACATATTCCCACCGGTGGTTTCATCCAGGTTCAGCGACTCTCCCTCTTTCTCTCTCTATCACATATCTGTGACAGAATATTTTGATTTAAATGGTAGAATTTGCTCTGAGCTCTCTAATGTGTCCAAGTCACCCATATTTCTGAAAGTTGTCAGATTTGGATACACAATTATAAAAAAAATTGCTCATAATTCTCAAACTTTTTCTGGGTCTCTCTCCTTCCCGTCGATGGACCATCACACTTTCATCATGTTTGAGATGGATGTGGGCATGAAGACATGCTGAAGATCAGTCAATGACTCGATTCCTGGTAGTTACGGTTCCTTAGAGAAAACCTTCCATATATGGGCATCTCCCTCCAGGCATGGGCCCTGCCAATAGGCCTAGGAAGATGCTCAATGATGGTCGCACCGTATCTACGTACCATATTTGGTTAGTCTGCACGCCATGCCGGTGAGGGCCCAGAGGAGAAAGCGTCCGCTGTCGGTCGGCACTGGTGGTATTGAACAATGATTCGGCGAACTCCTCTAGCTCTGAGATTCTAGTGCCGAGAAAGAGATTAGTTTAAGATAATATTAGACTTCTGGGTCATTCATAGAACCCCGATTTCGACTGGAATAGTCTCTCCGTGGTATTCAGGATGACAGTGAATGTGTATCTGTGTGTGTGTGTGTGTGTGTCTGTGTGAGAGGAAGAGAGAGAGAGAGAGAGAGAGAGAGAGAGAGAGAGAGAGAGAGAGAGAACACATGCACGGAGGTCCTTTAGCTCTGAGAATCTAATTGGAAGAAAGAGATTAGTTTTCAGATAAGAATATTTCGTTTTTGTTCATAATAGCCTGATTTCTACTGGAATACCCTCGGGTAGTTCAGTATGAGAGAGAGAGAGAGAACAACAACGGGGGTCCCCCATCTCTCTCTCTCTCTCTCACTCTCTCTAATAATGTTATGAACGGAATCGCCGGGACGTAAACGTCGGGTATGCTCCAACGACGAAATGCCGCCGGGAATGCCGGTCCGCAGCTCGCCCCTTACGTGTGCGCCACGCAGCAAAAGGCAGCTTGCCACGCTTGGAACTAAAGCAACCCGCCCACGCCGGGGCGAGAGGCGGGCGGCGGCACTGGCGGCGGCCGGCATGTGCACCACACCGGCTACGCCACGCGCGCACTGAGAACTCGGCCCACGCGTGGGCCGAGAGCCACAGGGACTCCACTTCACCTGCCCCTGATGGGTGGTGCCAATGGGTTGGGGAGGCCCGAGGGGCTCCACTTCATCGAGTCATCCCCCGTCCACTACCCTTTTCTAGCTGGCGGTGTCCTACATCCCGTAGGGGTGTTAATTGTTTGTATTTTTGCCGGCAATCTCTCTAGGCCTTTAAATCAATTCTAGAATGGAACTTAGACCCGCTCCTTACCTGGATAGATAGTCCCTAGACCTTACCGTTCCGTAGTCTCGTGATCGACCACGCAATCTCTCTCTCTCTCTCTCTCTCTCTCTCTCTCTCTCTCTCTCTCTGTATATTCCTCTTTCTTTATCTCTCATAAGACCGGGCTTCACGAGGGTCCACCCTACCCATGGCCAGCTTATCCTCTCGGCAGTAGCATTTACAGGGAATGTGCCCACATGAAGTCCCACCACTGTAACCGGTGCTCTCTCCAGATCTCTGTGGCCCGGCTGCCTACGCGATGGGGTCGTCGGTTTGGCATCTCTGCTCCGGGGGGCTACGACGGCGATGGGGCTGAGGAAAAGAGAAAGATGAAGGGGACAGCAGCAGCAGCAGCGGCGGCTCTGCGGAATGAAGCGGAGTGGAGGGGCGTTTGACGGGTTGCGCCGCCCCGTGAGTGCTTCGGCCGCATGTGGCGTTTGGCTGATGGCGGCAGGGCGTCACGGGCTCGGGCGCATGTGAGTCCGGCGCGGCCTCCGTCTGCGTATTCTCGCGGCATGTGAGCACGCCGCTCTTTCCAACACCACAGTGTTCACCCGGCTCGATGGACCCTTCTTATACTCTCTCTCTCTCTCTCTCTCTCTCTGTGCGCTTCTTGGCTTTTCTCTGTGTCTCTCGATGAACCCTTCTTACGTAGTCTCTTTCTCCCTCCCTCTCTACGTCAAGCCCTGTGCTGCTACTGCAAGGAGAGGTGACTCGGCAGGGCTTTCTCCAAGAGCAGAGCTCTACCCCTGAACACATTAGCTCGTGGTTCATCACCACAGCATTCATCATTGCGTGTAAAGGTTGTTCCTTCTATCAAGTCTAGTGGCGTTCACATATGTAAGGAAACTATTAGACGAACAGCGGTCACGAAGATTATTTGTGTAAGTTAGTACTAATGAGAATATTTGATCATTTTGTTACGATAAATAATAAGTCAGCTTCATTTCCACACACTAGAAAACAAAGACTCCCAAACAAAGAACAAGCTTATAAACTTTGAAGATCCATCGTTCAATTGGATCTTTTATTCGGCACTTTATCATTAAATTCCTTCAAAATCATTATGATTTCAAGCCGTGAATTGTTGATTGTAAAATCCTATTAGAAGTAGTGACAAATAATCAATATAGGTGTGCAATGTCACAAGTCCATTCTAAGTTCACTAAACACCATCTTGTGCCATACTAGATAGCTTATGTCAACTATTGATGTTTAATGAATACTCCATAGATAACTTTGGCACTGAATATTTCGTGAAGAAATACAATTATTGTTGGTACCATAGATCATATTGTAAATATGCCTATGTGGGGATTGAGAACATTGTTCTTTTCCTAGGTCTCAAGGGTTTATAAAAAGTAATCATTCATAAGGTGGATCAATGCCCCGTCTAAGAGTGGAATCAAATATAGGAATTATTTTTAAATGAAATATTTCATCACACCATCTCACATCGATGAAATATTATTTCTTTTGTAGACAAATTTTGCACCAAGAGTAGAAATTATTTGGGAAAATTATTGTTCCTCAGAGCAACTAACCATAGTTATCAGCCAAGAGACCATGGAAATCTATCCTAATGACTTGCTTCCATTGAAAGGACCAAGTGCGGGAACTAAATTGTTTGATCCTGGTTCCAAATTATTGGCAGAATCCGGCTCAATGGAGCAAATCTATGAAATTAAAAGCACGTTGAACTTTCTAATATGGTGAGGAGGATTCTCCAATAAATAGGCGTGTCCAAGTTGCGTGGAACCTAATGGCTAAATTTGGCAAAATCGGTCCACGTGTTCATCAGCCAAACAATTCTCCTTTATATATACATGGCACTAATTGTTCATTCAAATAAAGTCACAAGTATGTTTGAAGCACTGCTTATTTCGTATGTTCTAAGAGATGCGTATCCCTCTCCACTGTCTGGTCCACCATCTTCCCGATATCCCCCAATCCCAAAAAGAGGCCTTCTTTCATGGGACCTGTGGTGGCCCAGCGAAGACTCCAAAAATTGTCTCTTTTTCGTCCATTGCGTGAGACTGAGCCGTCTCTATAAACGGAGCCTTCTTCCACCCTCCCTCCTCGTCCTTCTTTCTTCCTCCGGCCATGGAGTTGTTTCAGGGCGGCGGCGGCGGCCTCGCGAGGAGAAGGGCATTCCCTGTAAACCATCTCCCCCTCTTCCCTACCGGAGCTCCGACACGAGGTTGTTCTCGAAGAAGATGAGTTTCTCCTTCTGCTGATCTTTCTGGGTTCGGCTTTCATGCACAGGCGGCGGCGCTTCTGCTGCTGCTGCTGTCTGCCGGTTCTCTCGGCAGGGGTGAATGCAGGAGGAAGGGGAGAAGCGGGGGCGACGGAGGGGGCGGCGGCAGGGGGAGCAGCAGGAGGAGAATCGGCCCACCGGCGAGGACGGGGGACGGCGGATACGAAGGGTCGCCGTTTGTGTACAGGACGATGACGTGTTGCAGGGCGATGACGGTGGCGCTGCCGGACTTTGGCGGCGTCGGCGATGGCGTTACCTCCAACACGAGGGCCTTCCAGTCGGCGGTGGCCCACCTGGCCCAGGCGGCCCCCTGCTCCAGCGGCGGCGGCCAGTTGTACGTCCCCCCCGGGCGGTGGCTCACGGGGAGCTTCAACCTCACTAGTTGCTTCACACTCTACCTACACCGAGACGCCGTCATCCTCGGCTCCCAGGTCGGCCCCTCTCTCTCTATCTATCTCTCTCTATCTCACTCTAAAACTCTAGTCTCATGACTTTCTTCGTTCGTCTCACACGCCGGATTGATGACGATAGAAGAGAGCCGCAACAGGAAACATCGATTCTCCAAAAATTGGGTGAAACAGACAAAAAACGCAATCGAGGAGGTCCCTTTCAGT
Source organism: Spirodela intermedia (assembly GCA_902729315.2). NCBI lineage: Eukaryota > Viridiplantae > Streptophyta > Magnoliopsida > Alismatales > Araceae > Spirodela > Spirodela intermedia. The sequence goes on along the minus strand of LR746276.1, from coordinate 2,336,117 downwards.
CGATTCAGTTCTACCTGTTCTTCATGCGCAATAACTCATTTTCAGTGTGGCACAACAAATTCAAGGCTATCAAAATTCAAGGCTATATAAGATCCTCGCATGAATCGAGAATCTTTTATCTTCTCAGTTAAGGAGAGAACCGGAATTCATTTGTCTCCTGTTTGTGTGACGTATCATACTGGCCTTACAAGTCCCTCTCTCTCATGAACTGATTACAATCGCTGCCCTTTTAGAGTCCTCAGTCCAGAGAGAGAACGTAGAATTTCCATTTTAAAGGCATACGTACTAATCCATCTTTCTTTTCCCTCGCACACTCCCTCTCATGAATCAACCACAGTCACCGCCCTTTAATATTCTTCTAATTAAACCTACAATCGAAAGTTACTATCCTCTTACAAGTCGACCTCACCTGTTTCCTTCCTATATATCTCTCTAGACCCATCTCTCTCCCCCTCAAGAGTTGGATTACGACCCCGGTAAGTTCTAAGTTAGTGAGAGAAAATCGTGTTCAGCTGCTTGGTTGATACATATCCTATCGATCTCTCTCTCTCTTCCTCTTTCTCTCATGAATTGACCATGCAGGACATGAGCGAGTGGCCGATCATTGATCCCCTCCCCTCCTACGGCAGGGGGCGGGACGCCCCCGGCGGCCGCTACAGCAGCCTCATCCTCGGCTCCAACCTCACCGACGTAGCCATTACAGGTACCAACTAACTAAACCCCCTCGAACAGGAAGGAAGACGGCGCCGCCGCCGACCCGCCCCCACGCTGACACCGCCGCCGGCGCTGTTGTTGCAGGGGACAACGGCACCATCGACGGTCAGGGAGCGGCATGGTGGTCCAAGTTCAGATCCCACAACCTCCGCTACACCCGCGGTTACCTCATCGAGCTCCTCTTCTCCGACCAGATCCTCATCTCCAACCTCACTCTCGTCAACTCGCCCTCCTGGAACGTCCACCCTGTCTACAGCAGGTCTCCTCCCCCTCCACATACACCACCAACCATTTTAGGGTTTCATGACGATGACCATGACCCTTGTAGCTTTCTCCTGGCCCTGCAGCAACGTTATCGTCTCCGGCATCAGCATCCTCGCTCCGGTGAACTCCCCCAACACCGACGGCATCAACCCGGGTGAGAGAAACCTCCCCCGCCGCCATAGCCGACCGCCTCTCACGGCCTCCATCTCCCATGGCAGATTCCTGCTCGCAGGTGAGGATCGAGGACTGCTACGTCGTCTCCGGTGACGATTGCATCGCCATCAAGAGCGGGTGGGACGAGTACGGCATCGCCGTGGGCATGCCGAGCCGGCAAATCAGCATACGGCGGCTCACATGCATCTCCCCCACCAGCGCCACCATAGCTCTCGGGAGCGAGATGTCCGGCGGGATCGAGGATGTGCGTGCAGAGGACATCACCGCCGTGGACACAGAATCTGGCGTGCGGATCAAGACCGCCGTCGGAAGGGGAGCTTACGTGAAGGACATCTTCGTGAAGGGTTTCGTGATGAAGACGATGAAGTGGGCCTTCTGGATGACCGGAAACTACGGCTCCCACGCCGACGAAGGCTTCGATCCTGCCGCCATTCCCGTCGTCTCCGGCATCAGCTACAGCGACATCACCGCCAGCAACGTGACCACCGCCGGCAGACTGGAGGGGATCCCCGGGGCGCCATTCACGGGGATCTGTATCTCCAACGCCACCATCGAGGTCGTCAAGTCCAAGAAGGCTCCCTGGACCTGCTCCGACATCGAGGGCGCCACAACCTCCGTCACCCCGCCGCCGTGCTCGGCGCTGCCCGATCAAGGCGGTGCCGCCACCCCCTGCCCTTTCCCCCCGGAGAGGCTCCCCATCGACATGGTCGAGCTCAAGGAGTGCTCCTCACTCGTTCCTCACTGAAACCCCCCCACCCTCCTGTGCAACATTTCCCCACCATCAAACCCTCCGGCATAATCGCGATGCGCCAAATGCATTCGCTCTCTAAGTCCATATCTACTGACAGTAGCGCCAATAGGTAAGAAAGAGAAATAACACAATCGAGGGCGAGTTCTTGAGCGACCCCACCTCTCCCAACTGAGTTCCCCACCAAAAGCATCCTCAGTTTTGACCCTTATCGGGGCTGGTAGTTCTGATCTACCTTGCGGGGAAGGTGATAGGTACGGAAAAGGTGCTGGATGATGGCCATCAGTTCACAGATAATCTGAGAGTGCGGAAGGCCTTTCTATTTGACGAGCATCTCTAAGGCATTAGGCCCGTGGTACGAATCTAGCTACAACTTCTAGTTCGACAGTCAATTGGAAGTCTTTATTAAGAACTGGCGGAAGAGGTTGACTGAAACAATTGATAGTTAAAGTCTTCTTCAACTCTGAGACGTGAAAAATTGGGTAGATTTTGGCGGCGATTAAGAGCTCGAACTTATATGTACTTGCACTGATCTTGTTAAGAACACAAAATGGCCCAAAATACCCAAGAGATACTCTCTAGATTCGCCTGTTTCAAGGATAGCATCTTGTGCAGCTGAAGTTTTAAGAAAAGCTTATTGTCATCTTTGAATTCAACATCCTTGTGATGCGGTTGGCTTGGACCCTCATTTGGACTTGGGTTCAAGTAACGTGTTGTCTAAGCTCAGTCAAAATGAGGTCCTTTGACAGAAGTAGAAGAGGGGAGTGAGAAAAGAGGATTGGTGAGGGATCTTGTCCATGAACTGTCACAAAAAATGTAATGATAATAGGAGTAGAATGCCGTGTTACCCCAGAATTCAACCTAAGGTAACCTTTGACTCCATGTCTTGAACCTATTACACTAGAAACGTCAAAGATAAGTTTTAAGGTGCTTGGTTGAGTACCCCAATGTGACAGATGGTTGGGGATGGATGGTCATGCTCTGCTTGTGGGTGCCTTAGAGGCAAGAAAGCTCAATCTAAAATACAATTGTGAAGAGGTTTTGGACTTGGAGATAATATAATGAATTTTTTTATGGATTTTGACCACAAACTTTAAAAATACTTCGATATGGTAAAATGATCATTTTTTCTTAACATGTTCATGACTACCAAAAGAGTCTAATAAAAATGAGAGTTATACAATCCTTCTATAAAACCCATAATGAGATCATCCTAAATATGGTCAGAAATTATAAGAGGTTGGATTAAACCCAATAGAGTGGTGGCCTCATAGTTATTGTGCTTAGATGTTTGACAGTGCTCCAAAAATTTTGATAGCATGTTTCATCCCTTGTCAATGAAAGTCTAGAATAATCTATTTATAAGTTGATCACAGCCTCAAGTCGATCCAATAACATTATCATGATAGACATGTGGGATTTGAGGGATCATATCAGATGTGGAAGGAAGAATTAGACAACTCTCATATAAGAGAATACCTTGATACCATTTGCACTTCAGGCAATCATTCAATCCTTGTAATTGGATTGCTTTGATTTTGAAAAGATGTACATCATCAATAATTTTTGAAAGCAATACATTTTATGGCCTCCATAAAATGAGGGTGAGGTAACCTAGAAAGGGCATTGACAGTTCTATTCTATGTTCTGGCTATTTAATTTTGAACTTTTAGCCAATCATTTTTGGTACTTTAATTTATTTGGTGTTGTTCAAAAAAACTTCAAACTGATTTGGTCAGTTAAATAACAAAAGGATGCATCATCAAATAATATTTCTACTTGAGAATCATGAAATTGTTGTCATCAATTTTTTTTTATAGATTAATTTCAAACAATTTCTAGGTGATCATGCTATAGACTAAAGTAGGCCACCGATTGACAATTCTACATGAAGATTGTGCCCACTCCATACTCTAATGCATCCATTTCTAATTTAAAGGGTTGAGAGAAATTCAGTAAAATCAATACTAGTATGATGCTCATGACTTATTTTAGATAATGAAAAGCTCTTTTTACTTCATTACTCCATTTGGAGGGATCCTTTGTGAAAATGTCTCAGCATAATCTTAGTATTGTAGAAAATATTTAAATTAAATAATCTCCATAAGTGCTTGAACTATTCTAAAATTTCTCTAATGATATCTTCTTTATCATAAATAATTATTTTTAGCAATTTAAATAAAAAATGTCATATAATGAAAAAATATAATATGACTTATTAAATAATTAATAAACACATCACTTCCAAGAAATGCAAAAGAATGTAAGAGAAAACTATTGATGTATATTATTATAATGTAATTTAATATCATCTATGTAATACCACCATTGTGTACCATTCAATACCCTTTGTGAACATATTAATCCTTGGCATATAACACTTTGACATGTTAATCTTTAGCATATTATCAAAATCCCAAAGATCTTTAGTAGATTATATATGTGAGGCATGCATAAAAGGAAAACATACTAGATAAACATTCAAAACTAAAAAGGCCAGCTAAACATTTAGACTTGATTCACTTACATTTATTGTTCCAATTAAAACTACTTATTTATGACGAAAATATTATAGTTTAATTTTACTTGATTATTTTAAATGCACTTGATCATTTTCTTAGCTTGTATGAATGTTTTGTTCCCTTGTTGAAGCTCTAGTGACATTTTTAGTTTACACTTGTTGCTTAGTGATTTTATTTTTTCAGAACATACAAGATCTTTGGTATTTTGATAGTTGTGCTAGGCTAAAAATCCCTAACAATCACACACTTTACTGTGATTCATTTTTGAAGAATATATAAAATTTGATTGGAGCCATAGTTTCAAAATCTCAAATGAGACCAGCCATTAATTAAAACCACTACCTCTATACATTTTTTCTTTTTCCCTTTTGGCTCATTGTTAGTAGTTTCATCCTATTCATTAGGGTCACTACTATGCATAAGGCCTTCTTAGGGGATGTTCCATGGTTACATTTATGTCTTTTAGAAAAGGCTGTCATGCATAATGAGGATTCAACCAGGTTTGATATACTTAAGGATTTCTTATTTGTAGTGATGAAAAAAAGAATGTGATTTATGTCATGGCTAGAATGACATTTTGTGACCACAACTAAAGAAATCCTATTATTGTATGAGAAACTTTTCTTGTTGAGCTGATCCATAGTTATAGCTTTATGAGTAATGTTTAGGTAATGAATTTCCCTATTCACGCTGCAATATGCATCATCTCTTCCATGTTAACTAGTAGTTTTGTATTCATCATAGACTTTAGGAGCTCATTATGTTTAGTGACAGTATTTGGTTCAAATCTAAAGGCAAGTATATGTCTAATGATTTGGCAGAAGTTTCATTATCCTTGTCCGTAAAAATATTTCAATTCTTGAGGTTGTAATTATGATTAGGGGTTCATAGAGAGAGTTGGCATTATTAATGACTCATATGAGGCTGCAAGTGGACTAACTAGGTATAGCCCTTCACTTCAAATTATATTTGATACCCACTTATGAATTTAGTTTAGTTCCTTCCCAATTTATAATTCCATCAAGTTGAAGGGTACAAAGAGAGGGAGAGAGATAGAATAGGAGAAATCTAGATGTCTTTTTTTTCATTTCATTCTGGATATTATATTAGTACCATTGAAAAATAGAGTTGGCCTTGGTGGACTCTTATGTTGTCCATTTAATAGCCTTGATCATGGTCATTCATATTATGGTTCTTGAATATTATCATATTTGAGATTATGGTCATTCAATCTTTATCACCCAACATACATAACTTTGTAATTGTCGAATATTTTATACATGAAAAGACTTTAATATCCAATTCTCTCATCCCACCATCCCACAAAAACAATTCAAATTGTTTGAAAAAAGCTAACAAAGAAAGGATGATGGGGAGCATCTATTTGATATCAAACTATGAGATTTTAAGGGTAAATACATAAAATTCAAATATATTTTGAACCATAGAGTGCTGCACCCGTTTTTGAATCAGTCCTCAATTTGAGTTAGGACAATTGGACCTTTTTCTATGGGCCTATTTTGATGGGCTAATAAGAACTAGGCCAACTTCATCAATAATATTTTTTATAATGTGGCATGAATGAATGATTCTTGGAGGGATATTTAAAATGTCAAATATGAGGGTAGAGACGTGCATAGTTTATTTATTAACTATGAGAGGAGACATTATTTTTAAGTTACTATATTAGGGGCAAAATGATAAATTTATACTAGGTCACAAAGAAATAATAATAACTTATCAAGCTAAAAAATCACAAGTCTCATTTATTAGTAAAGTGTTGACAATTCTTCATTACCTCTATCTTACTTTGTCCACTTCCACTCCATCAGTCAATTCCTAATTCTTGAGATATTCTATCTTGTAGTTGTAAAATATATATCTCATGGTCTTGATGTCCAAATAGTGATCCTCTAGTAATTTGAATACTTGGGACATATGTTGATTGTGTTAATTGATCTTTCATATAAATTAATACTTTAAAAAATATATTAATATTTTTTAAATAAATAAATAAAAATATAATTCATCAAGGCTTAAAATGTGATAGTATTTTTTAGACTAAATATATTATTAAGAATATATAGTAGACATTGTGTGTTTTGATTACTACTTTATAAACATATTCTTTCTACTTTGTGAAACTCATATAATAATCCTTCAACTATAGGGATTGAGAACTGACGTGACTCAGTCGTTGTATATTAAACCACGCAAATATAAAATTTATAAAACTAGAAAATACAAATTTTCGGATATTTAGAAGTATTTCTAAATAAATATATAAATTATAATTCAATAAAAATTCCAAAAATAGCATTAATTTTCCAGGTCAATCACAGGGATGTAATATAATATCTGGTAATTATTCAGAATTTTTCTCAATGAATACGATTTTCTTACAAATTTTATACTAGGAAATAAAAGGAAATATATTTAAAATTCACAAAAAAAAGGAAATAAGGGTGCAGGCGTCAAGATGATGTCAGCGCCCAGCGAACGCGAATCAGGCGGAAACAGAGTTCCGCTCGGTGATTCTTACGTAAGCGATTATAGACGACTTAATTAATCAAATTAAAATCTGTAAAAGCTGGAAGAATCGTAATTTAACGAAGTATAGTTTGGTAAATTAAAATCACACAAAGTATCACTAAATGAAGCGTAAATTAAATTGAAAGCAGGAAAATAGAGTTCAGGCGTCGCGACGGCGATGCATCGACGATGCACCGGAATCCTGAGCGTTCGGGAGGATCGTCGTGCAGTGTCCACGGCCTCGAAGGCTCTCTTTGGAAAAAGACGACATGGGCAATCTCTAGATCTTCTCGCGAAGTCTAGAGATCAATGAAGTGAGTCGTCGAATCGTCTCCGGCGACTGTCACCCGGCGGAGCAGAAAAACAGCGACTTTGCGGCTCTCCGGCGGCTGTCACCCGACAGAGAGGAGCTGGATGGAGGTGAGGCGTGTGTTAGAGAGCTTCATCCTCAGGTCCGCGCAGTAAGAGGAGGCTCTTCATCGCATCTGGTACGCTCTTAGGAGGTGGCGACTAGTCTCCTGGCGGATCGTCCTCTTCCCGACGACGGCTTGTTCGTTGATTAATCGGAGATGATTTACTTGATGGATTCGCGATCCTTTTATCGCGAATCGTTCAACAATTTTAGTAGCAATGCTCCGCAAATCACGTTGACGTGATTTTCGCCGATGATCCAGCGATTCTTGTTGCTTAATCCTTCACCGGCGATCTGCAAGAAAGTCGCAATAATCAGATAAAAATATATGAATTTTGACTCTAGGAGGATTCGAACCCGCGCCGGTCGCCCGCCTCTTCTGAGGAAGGTGTGACGGGGGTTTAGTCCCACATCAGTTGATGCCGATTTTTCGAGCGAATATATAGTAATGTTAACTTTTTGAGCAAAGTTCCTTCTCGCACGTGCATGACCACTCCTTGCCCCACAGCTGGACCACCGATGACGTGGAAGGGGAGTGGCGTACGCGTGCTCTGTCGGTCCCCAAGCCAAGCCACTCAAGCTCCTGCTCGTGGCTTACTCCCTGACTGCGCTTCCGACCCGCTTGCAGGCATGATTGGCCGGCGGGTCCCCCCATTTTTGCAATATTTTTATTTTTATTTCTTGTTCTTCATTTATCTCAAAAGTAAGACTGTAAAAATCGTAAAATCACATAATTACCCAAAAAATCACGTTAATCAATTGAAAACCAAAAATCATTCTTTAACACAAATATAAGTCTATTTATAATGAGTTAAGGCTAAAACTATATTATTTACGAATTATTAACTCATGATAATGAAGACTTATCAAGAACCTATCTGATTTGTGATTTTACTAATGCCCCTATCATCCATGTAAAATCACTAATTAGCATTTTTCTTTCAGACCAAAAAATTGAGTCTAAATAAGGACAGGTAGACAATCTCACTTTTCTAGAAATGATGAGAGTAATAAGGGTAAACATGAACTAAAGACATATCTAAAGTTAGTATAATCCATGGTCAAACTCCTTGGTTAGGAATAATCCTTTGTACAATATAAAAAACTCCTATGAAATTTTGTAACCAATTATTGCTCAATGGTTTAGCTATATTTTTTAATCTCTTCTACATTATCTTTGATTACTTAACTAAACCCAATGAACACCTCATGTCCTTATAAAAAAATCATATAAAATATATTTAATTGGTACACTTGACTTGCACAATTGTTGGTTGACTCTAATAGTTAAAATTGTATCTTTTTCTAGAAATTTCAGAATGATATTTTCAATCTATCACTATATATCAAATCCTAAATCACTACATAATCAACATGATATTCATATTCCTTATGTCACCTTTAAACTTTATATTTAAAAAATCATTTTTTGGTAAACAATGTGCCCCTTACAGCTCTATCTATTGTGCAGTGTGACTCAATAATTAGTAGTCGTCAATAGAAAGTTCAATTCATATGCCAATTTTTACGATATAAAATTATTTTCCATTGTACTATTGATCAACATTGTCAATTTTTTGTCACTTGTTAATCTAATGATATAATTAAAAATGATTTCAATGTTAAATTCTCATTTATATCTTATGTGTCTATATTCTCTCACTTGTTATATCTTATTTTGATTTATTAATGTTTTCATCCTTAGTTTAAATTAGGATTAATTACAATTCTCATTTACAAATTTTTCTAAATATAACTTTTCATCACAAGAAAAATGGAGATGTTTTACTTACCTTTCCTCCAACATCAACTTAGTAAGGATTGTTGGATGTCTTTTGACGTATTTATGTACCCCTTGTGGCTATAGACTTTCCACTCATGTTGTTGACACTAATTGTAATAATTACTTGGTCTTTAAACTCCATATTTACATTAAAATATATTGACACACAATAAGGGCTAGTCTTCACCATCTTGAGGTGTGTAATTCTTAGTTGAACTTAATGATGATTTATTCACTTCTATGATAGTAGTGTTCATAATGGTATTAAAGCTACTAGATTTAAATAATTTCAATTCAATTTAAAACTCGAATTTCAAACCTTAAATGAAAGTGATATATATATAAGCTTCTTCAGAAAGTTTCTACATTGTTGTAGATAATAACTCAAATTTCCTCTAATCAATTGCCAAACTTTATTTTTTAATATTTAAAAACTGATTTCACTAATTATTTACCAATTGAAATCCAAAAGCTAATGCATCCAATGTTTCATGTTCTCTCAATGTTTGAAAATATGATAAACCTCAATCCATCTTAACTACACCAACGTTTCATTATCCAAATTGATCATAATTAATTTTAATTGTTGTCAACTTCTGATTATGTGGAAAGTAAAGTATAGTTCAACTCAAAATGTTTGTCCATTGAGAATTCCTTTATGATAAAAAAGTTATTTTCAGATGGCATCCTCCAATACTACTTGTAGTTGAGTGCTCAATTAGTACATTAATTTTGACCTCCTAAGATTATGTTGTATTCAGATCATTATTGACTTGGGGTCAAACACATGTATCCCTCACATCACCTTGTGATGGAGTGTCTATCTCACTTGCTAAAATGACTCTTTCCTTGTTTTTATGCTACACAATTTGGGTGTTGTTTAGACAATGTGTAAGCTATGTCATTACATGTGTCACCTCTCTCCTTGTGCTTTCTATTGATGTGATCTTAATATATCTATGTATGTAGCTCACCTCTTTCAAATATTCTACATCTTTTTCCAAGTTCTTGTACCTTTTGTTACTAAGCATCATAACTCAAATACCAAGTTGATAGATTCATTAAAAATTGAGAGAATATTTAGAAGTATAAGAGGATATAGATGGGTTTCAAAGGAAATCTTAAAAGATGATTGAAGACAAGTTTGAGAGCACCCAGCTCTCCCAATCAAATTCTTTACCAAAAGTACCTTTAGTTTGCTCTATAAAGGTACATATCCATCCTTAATGGGTCCCCACTTAGCCCATTAACCATCTTGAACCTTATCTTTTTCCTTCTAAGTATATCACAATGGGTCTACTATCAAACCCAACAATATTGGGCTTAACAAGATCACAATGTTAACAGCTACCACAAAAGCACAAATATCCTCAAAAGGGAACAATTCAAATAATTGAAGATGATCACAGAAAAGGGGAAGAAAATAGACATAATTCTCAAAGGTGTTAATTAGTGTCATAACTCATCTAGAAATTATCAATTTCAGTAATGAAACTTACATGAACAAAGTAGAAGATACCAATTATTTTTGGGATGAAGAATATCTAGTTGTCCTTTCCCAAGAGCTACCAATGATGTCTTGTTCACCAATGGTGAGTCTTGCCTCACCCCTTTTCAATCTTACTCCCTGTCATCGCTCTTTCTTTCTCATTTCAATTTTTCTCTTATTTATAGAAATCTTGCTCTATTTTATCTACTCTTTAATAGGAAGCAACATTGAATTTTGTATTGTTCAATGCTAGCCTAAAAAGTGCAGCCTTTTCTTTGAGATTTATCAAGTACCCTTGAATTCTTATGCTACCAAGTTTTATAGTTGATCCTAGGCTGTTGCATGACTCATAAGCAAGAATATACGGAATATCACACTTATATTGAGATATTTGACTTCATGTACTAACTTTATTAGAATGAATGCTTCAATAGTGTACTAAGATAGTGGGCTTTATATGCTAGTTTTCTTTATTTTCTGATATGATTCTCATGTTCCAAAATATTAAGTGGAGTATATGGAACTAATTAGATTTCATATTTAATTTGATACTTTCTTTTCACATGTGATTTCTTTGTATAGAGATATTAAGATGATGGATTGAAACTATTATGTAATCTAACTTGTCATATGCTAAAAAACTAGCCTTATATACTCTACATATACATATATATTCTTGATGATGTACTGGATTTTCTACTACATTATGCAACATAACTTTTTGTATGTATTGATTCTATCTGATGTATTTTAATATTTTGCAAAATAAAAATGATATACTAAACTATTTTTAATATGATGCATTATGCTCTTTGAAGAAAATATAAACTTCTTGCATTTTGAAATATTGTATTTGAATAGCATTTGTAGTTCTGGTTTCAAGCATCTTCTTAAGCACAATTTTTAATCTGTAAATTTTGTAATTGAAACTTGTTCAAAATAACCTTTGGTAAAGACATGGTTATCATTGATAGTTTTATTGAAATGCAGAAGAAAAGGGAAAATGAAAGCCTTTTTCCCTTTAAATGTCCATCCATCTTCAAAATAACCTTTGGTAAAGACATGGTTATCATCATGAATCTTATGGTGAAAAAGATGTTGACTTCATAATTTACATTAAGTGCCATAACTTGAATTGCCACCTGTTAAGAAGAAGAAGAAGAAGAAGAAGAAGAAGAAGAAGAAGAAGAAACCAGGATTAAAATGGAGCATTTTGAATTGTGGTACTATCATCATGTACGTACATTATTTGATGGAGAGAAAACACATGCATACACATTTATCAACAAAGTTGATGTAGATCACATTAAAGTATCATATTAAGAATTTTCATAGAAGATAGATATCTTTTACATCCGTAGCATAAAATCATTTATCCTAAAACTAGTATTATAGTATGCAACTTAAAAGCTTGACACAAGAGTAAATCCATGCCTTTCCAGTACACAAGCTAGTTAGTCGTGATGTTTTTGCCATTACACACGTCATTCAAGGTCACGTGAAACTTGGGCAATAATCTTAATTAAAAAAAAAAGGAAAGGAAAAGAAACATAGTTGTTTATTTGCATTCTCATTGATACGGATAAAAAATTATAACCACGCTCGTTGCATGGCAATTGTTCATCATTTTAGGAAGGGAATCTCAAAGCCTCCCCCACCGCCAGGCCCTCCCGCCCATCCCCCGCCACGAGATCCCAACGCAAGCGACAACCGGCGCCGGAGGACCACCGGAACTGGCAAATAAGACGACCACGAGGAGGGCCGCAGGGGGCGCCAGTGGCGAAGCGTGGCGGAGGGCTTCCTCTCTCTCCGCCGCTACGTGGGCTCCCCGCCGGAGCCGCGTGGTGCCGTGCGCCGCCGCGCTTCGGTTCCTCCAGATCCCGCTCGCTGGATAGATAGCGAAGGCTCTTCTTCTACGTACTTGAACAAAATATCGTTTCTTTTGGCTAATTATTGCCATTTTTTGTTCTCCAGCATAGCATAAGAACGCCTTCATGTCTAGATAAAATAATTAATATTTCATATTCCATATCTAGGAAGGTTAAAGATTTCAGTTTTGGCTTCATTCACCTACAACTAAATAGTATTATAATCACTCACCTCCCTACTTAGTTAAAATGTCACTCACCGCCGGAGCCGCGTGGTGCCTGTGGCGGAGCTGGCTAATTAATGACATTTTTATTATTCAGCATAGCATAAAAAGGCAAAAAAATAAATATAAAATTAAATAAATGATTATTTTCAATGGGTTTCATTTACCTCCACTTTAATAATATTATAATGACCCCCGCGTCCGCCTGGTTGAATAAAATGTCATTTAGTTGGCTAATTAATACGCTTTGTTTACTCTTCAACATAGATTAAACATGCCCTCATGAGTTACGAAAAATAAAATAAAAAATGAAATAAATATGCTGTCAATGGCTTCATTCACCCCCACTTTAATAATATTATAATTGGCCCCGTAGTTTATAGTCAACTGGCAATTAGGAGTAAGTAGATATTATAATACTCTGAGGTCGAGGATAATATAAGTGGATTCATAAGGGGTTATCTGCAAAAAACCCCCATGGTTTCTCCCTCTTAAAGCCGTGTCTTGTGGACGAGGTTTGAGCCGGCGTTCAGTCTCTTCTTCCTCCCTCCAGTGCCTCTGGTTTCGACGGCGAGGAGGGCAGAAGAAGGGGAGGATTAGGTTTTGCAGTTGGGCGGCGCAGGAGGGAGCCATGGCCGCGAGCATCTCCTCTGCGGCGACGACGACCTTGAGCATCCGCAAGCTCTGCGGCGGCAGGGGCTGCGCTCCGGCGGAGGCGCCGCCGAGGCAGCAGAGCAATTTCCTCTCCTTCTTCGACCCGCTCCCCTTCGCCGTTCTCGGCCGCTGCCACCGCACCGGCGACGGCGGCGTGAGCATGGCGCATCCGCTTCATCTCAGGACAAAGAGGCGGAAGGCGGTGACGCTCTGCTTCGTCTTGGCGGACGACAGAAGGCAGGTGGAGGGGGCGGTGGCGCCGGCGGAGGAGGAGGTGGCGGCGGCCGAATCAGAAGGCGAAGCGATGACGACGACGAGCGAGATCCAGTTCGAGGAGGCGCTCGCTCTGGGGGCGTCGGCGGCGCGGGCGGCGGAGCGGCAGGCGAGGAAGAAGGCGGAGCGTCAGACCTACCTCGTGGCCGCCGTAATGTCGAGCCTCGGGATCACCTCCATGGCCATCGCTGCTGTCTACTACCGCTTCTCTTATCAGATGGAGGTACCTCTTATCCTCCTCTCTCCTCCTCTCCTCTCTAATCCATTACAGAAGCCTGAACTTTCTAATCCGAGACTGATTAAACGCTCCTCCCGAATCTGTACAGGGCGCCGAGGTTCCCTTCTCGGAAATGTTCGGCACCTTCTGCCTCTCCGTCGGCGCCGCCGTGAGTCCCTCCGCCTCCTTTCTCCTCCTCCGCCGCCTCCACCGCTGGCCGCGGCGAAGCAGCCATCAATCGATCCGAACTGACGAAATGGAGTGGGAAATCTCGCCTGCGCAGGTGGGGATGGAGTTCTGGGCGCGGTGGGCGCATCGGTCGCTGTGGCACGCGTCGTTGTGGGAGATGCACGAGTCCCATCACCGCCCGAGGGACGGCCCCTTCGAGCTCAACGACGTCTTCGCCGTCGTCAACGCCGTCCCCGCCATCTCCCTCCTCTCCTACGGCTTTTTCCACCGCGGCCTCCTCCCCGGCCTCTGCTTCGGCGCCGTCAGTCCCCCATTTTCCCCACCGGCCCTAACGTTAATCCATTCTTCATCTCTTGATCTTTACTATTTTTATCCCAAATCCTTCATAATGCATTCCTAATTCCTTCTTTTAATTTTTTTTTTTTTAGTTTTAAATTTAGTGTGGTAGCTGATGCATACACGTGTCGCGTTCTTACAGGGCCTCGGGATTACGCTATTCGGCATGGCCTACATGTTCGTCCACGACGGGCTGGTGCACCGCCGGTTCCCCGTAGGGCCAATCGCTGACGTGCCATATCTGCGCAAGGTTGCGGCAGCCCATCAGGTTTCGTTCTCCCCCGCCTGCTTACCGCCACCTGCCAGTTAACATGCTTACGTGGCGCCGGTTTCTTGTCCAGATACACCACTCGGAGAAGTTCGAAGGGGTGCCGTACGGCCTCTTCCTCGGCCCGAAGGTAACAGGAACCTGTCCTCTTTTTTGCACATAAGTCCTTGCGCAGTTATTAATTTGTTGGGGGTGAGGGGAGGGGGTTTCGCAGTTTTTAAGAAGGCTAACTCTAGAAATCTCTCTGATGGGTGATGGTGAGGGCGGGTGTGATCGAGACTGACGATTGATGTCGGCAGGAGTTGGAGGAGGTGGGCGGCGCCGAAGAGCTAGAGAAGGAGATCAACCGGAGGATGAAGCTCAGCAGCGTCGTCTCCCAGAACGGCAACAACGCCGGCGGGAGGTGACCCCGGCGGCTCGTCTCCCCCTTTCGAGAAGGAGGTATTTATTTGCAGGTAGGAAATGGGAGAGCAGGGAGGAGGAGCGCCGTCACGGCGGAGGGGGGGGGAGGGGCGGGGGGCAAAGTGTAGAGGGGAGCCTTCTGCTCTGTAACATATCATCTTCCATCCGTTGAGATTATTAATTACTCTGCATGGAGGCAACCCAATGCAATGAATCACTGTGAATTTAGATCCAACCATGCACACCGTTCCAGGTCGCCGGAATCCGATCCCCTTCTCGCCGCCACGACTCTGAAGAACGAAGGAGGTCTTCGGAGAGTGCTAGAACCAGAATCCTCGTCCCGGCATCGGTTTTCCGTCTGATGTTCTTGCCAGATGAAGCTGATAGTGTATGCAATCTGTACGTCTAGAAAATCACTAATTTCGGGAGAGAGAGCTAGAACCAGAAGGCTTCGTAATCCTGATCCTGATTTCGGGAGTAGGATTTGGAAGCCGAAGCAAACGAACCAAATGAATTCCGATAGCGAAAGTCTGATATGTTCGATGAGCTCGACCGTCTAGAGAACCAAATCCCAGCTCTCTCTCCCTCTCTCTCTCCACATCGCTGTCGGGAAAAGCGTAGTCTGGAGATTCGAGAGGCTTCGGGAATGGGGCGGCGGCGGAGGCGATCAACGCGGCCGTCGCCGGTCCACGCACCACGCGTCGCCTCTTGGGCTCCTCTCCCTCTCTCTATCTCTCCGGTGATGAGCGGGTGGCGGCGGCGGCTCCACGTCGACGTCGTCGCCCGGTCGATGCGTTCTTCGGTGGTTGACTCCGTGTTGACGTGGAGCAACACAGAGCCGCGTGTCGCCTCCCTTTCTCCTCAACGGGGCTTCCAGTGCCTTTTTCTAGAAGCCCCTTCTATAAAATTTTACTGTGCAGAGAGAGAGAAAGAGAGAGAGAGTACTCGGCTCAATTGGTAATTACTAGATTCTGATGTTATTGATCGATTTGGTCCGTTCGCCCTTGACGGCGGATGATCTTCATTACCCATTAACGAGCCCTGTGCTCCAGGTTCTTCGTCAGCTCCACATTCAACAGAAAAAGAGGAATTTTCTTTGTGCTCTCTCTCTCTCTCTCTCTCTCTCTCTCTCTCCAGATTAACAAAACCCCATGCGCGCTCCATCGTGGGGTCTCTCTCTATATTTATTTAGTTCCCCGTCGTCCTCGTGGAAAGCTGGCGTTGTTTTCAAATCAGCACAGCGATGACGAAGAGGCGCCGTCCTTATTATCTTACGATAATAGAACGCCCACGAGAAAAAGACGACTTTTTATTAAAATAATGCTTCAATTAACCAGTTAGGTGGCAGCGGGTCAATCCATCAAAACCAGATTATTACTCCTTATTTGGACAATTTCCCTGGTGATCAAATTAAAAAAAAACCCTTTTTACCAATTAAAGAAAAGGGTGACGAACTCAGAGCAGACGACAACAATGAATAAGTGAGACGAACTCATCACGGCTCTGTGGTCAACGCTGGTGGAAGATCTTGCAGAATCGGAAATCACCCAGAGAAGGAAGAAAGATGAAGATGAAGAAGATCGCGAATCTCGACGACGTGGAAATCTCAAGAGGTAGTGGGTTGACCAAACTTATTGAGGGAAAATAAGATCGCAACAGTGGAGATTACACAGCCTACATAGATACAGCCTCTTATGGATCCTCATCAAACACTGGGAGCTAGAATTTACAGGGGGGCGAGCTACAGCAGCTGAGCTTCTTCTGAGATCTACCCACAACAGCTGAGCTCTTCACAACAAATCAGGCAGCCAGAATTAGGGAAGAACGTAGTAACATCCTGTGAACACTACCTGTACAGGAGGCGACTCACTCCATGGAAGCATGCTTTTTTAGACCTCTTTAATGGCGGTCAAAATATAAGGTACAGCCCATGGAAAGGCAGGCAGGCAGGCAGGGCTCCAGATCCTGTACGACTCATTGTGGTGTGTCCGATCTGGGCCATGCCAAAGAGTGCAAAGGATTTGATTACCTTGGGGATTTCCATTCTCAGATATTTATGATGATTCGCCCTTGGCCCTGCAGAATTAATGAGCAAGAAATAAATAACCAGATAGAAAGAGGAAGAGGGATCAGAGAGCAGCCATCCTCATCGTCTTACATGAAAGGGACATTCATGGGGTCGTTGGCTTGGAGAGCGTCTTTCACCCCGCAGGGTTTGATCTCATCGTGGCTGGCGTCATATGAAGACAGCAATCTCCTCTGCTTGAAATGAACAAAAGATTTAAATTGGTTGTATAAACGGGCTCATTTTATCTCACAACCATTAAATAAGCCTTCACAATTAGTGAACAAGAGATGAATTTATTATGTGAAGATGGTAGCTGTTTAGCGGCAGCCTGCCTGGTCCTTTTTTTTTTTTTTTTTTTTTTTTCTCCAAAAGAGGCAAAGCTGCGGTGACAGATGGGGAGGGGAGAAGAACCAATGAGGTGAGAGATAAAGAAATAATCAGAAAATAAGAATGATGGGAGAAGGGAAAAGACAGAGAGAGAGAGAGAGGGAGAGAGAGAGAGAGAGAGAGAGAGAGAGAGAGAGAAGACAAAAGGTAGAAGGGGAAAGGAGGATCAACCAGGTTCCCTCTCATCTTGAGGAAGAACAGCCCATAAGGAGTAAAAGAATGGCCAAAAGAAGAATTGACACATTTGGACTAGCATCTGAAGGAAGACCAGAAGACCACGCAAAGTCACATGAACACAAAACGTAAACAAAATATTTGATCGTGGAAATAAGCAACGTGATTTCCCATGGAGCTGCCACTGGAGTGATTTAGACAAAGACTACTGAAACCCAAACCATGAGGAAAGATATCCCCACGAGTTAAATGGGAAAGAACACTTACATGATCCTCAAAATCAGGGCTTGTCAAGTTGACCGACAAGTTTTTCATAAGCAGCATCACCTGGATAAGAAAATGACAACGCGTTTAGAAATTCTCCCCTGGAGTGCCACCTTATCCACACAGGAAAACCAAACGGAAGGAATCTAGAGAGAGATACTAAAAATACTATATCTAAAAATGTGTAAGTCCTTAGGATCATAATTAATCTAAAAATGTGTCAAAAATAAAATACTATATCTGAGCACAGACAAATTGGTTAAGAGAGAGAGATCAAGAGAGTGTTCAATCTCAACATAAGAAATATCACTGTGTAAGTCAATAAATTCCATTATGACTATATGACTAATAAAAATAAGATGTAAGCGATGGCAATAAAGCTAGTCATCATTCAGGTTGTTGGGAGCAGAGCGTATATCGATTCCGTTTCCACCAAATGCCACAGCGCAGGTAGAGCGCATCAGTACTACCCCCACCCGGCTATCTATCTTCATATTTATTAATGTTAAACCTTGTCAATTCTATCCCGCTGAAAACCTGTTATTTCTTTGCGAAAGTTTTGAGGATTTATGAGCATTTGGCATGAGCAGCCTCGTTAAAATTTGAAGATGGATAGTTGGTAAAGGGGAGGGGATGGGAGAGTGTGTAATGCGCATATAAGCCTATAAGCTAATGGGGAGGAAATTCGGGTGAGGTGTGTTGCTCATGAAAGAACAGTGAAAGTTGAGTTGCCATGAGGAAGGGGAGGGACTTCAGAGGAACCTAACGGGGTAGGTATGGGGAGGGGTGGGGGAATGTTGGCAGAAAATCGTGCAATGGAATCGCCAACCTGCTGGCAGAAAGGCCATGTCCATTCAACATCTTATGCAGAGTAGAGAACGAAGTTTTGCAGTGAATAAACTCAAAAGTATTCATTACTTACAGTTTCCACGTCAATCGGATCCATCTCCTTTAGTTTCTGCAAGTGACCACTTGTGTTTGGGTCGAACACACTTCCAATGAAGCTATACACTTCAACGAAGTCTGGCATCACTGCAAAACCAAAAATATATATAACACGCCATGGAAATGAAAAACCAGTGAATGGGACAGCTGGGATATTCATAGGAGTCAACTACAAGTAAGACCAGTCAAAAAAGGATCAATCCAAGGTTATCTGGATCAGATCTTGATCCAGGTAAGAACTGACTGTCTCGAATGACTGATTTTTATTTGGGTAAAAGAAAAAACAGAAATTTCCAAATCTATTAAAGCCACTCTTTTTTTTTTCACGAACCTGACACCTTCCCCCTTCTCAAAGAGGAAACAAGAAATCAGCCAGACGAATCACAAAAATGCTCTTCCTTATGGAGGAGAGCATTTGAGAGCAGAAAATAGGTTTAGAAAGCCCTCAACAAAGGAAGAGGAAACGGGGAGGGTAACATATTCTAAGGAAACATGGTTAGGACGCCTAAGCATTGCAAATGTCTCCAACATGTTATTTCTGTTGGTTGTGAACAAATGGGTAGACATCTGTGCATGCAGGGAGGAAGAACTATCTTGGAGTAGAGCTCAGAAGAGCTCTTACAGGAGAAGACAAGGAAGAACTATCACATCAGAACATGTGCTTTTCAGCTGCGACCTTACTCCAGTCCAAAGGGAATTATATTTAGGGCTGGGGTATAATATAACACTTCTTCTTCAATCAAAACACCACATAAGAATCAACACTGGCCCATATAGCACAGAGTGCATATGCCCTGGTTTACCCATTAAACATGGGGGCATCGGAAGTCTGAGTGCTCTACATGTCCTGTCCAGAGGTTTGGATTCGTGCATCAAAGCCCATTAATGAAGTTACTCCGTAATGGTGACAGTTCTCTTCCTATCGTTCAACGATTAAGCTTACATAGAAGGAAAGAATATATAAATATATTATCATCCAACGATTAAATGCCCTCCGAGTAGAGGTAGATTGTTGATCAAATTGGCAACACACTTAAGCCCACACTTATCTTCCCAGGAAATTTAACAAAAGAGAAGGAAGCATTAATAAAGCTTTTCCAGGAAAACCCAGAATTAAATATAGAAGGATCAGCTCATTAGTAGTTGACAACAACCTCAAGATTTTAAATGGAACAATTCATGCTCGTTCATCAACCTACGAGAAAAACAGAAGTTGTGGTGCCATCGACCTGTAAAAGAATGTTTGGCCAAAAAACCTTTCGATGTTAACTTAGTGTCGATAGAATTCTTATTCCTGAAAGCTTAAATATTATGCACGAAGTAATTGCATAACATTTCTTTGGTATCCTCAACTGCAGTGGTATACAGATATGGATGTGTATTACAGTGAAAATGAAAACTTACCACGAAGTGAAGCCATGTGATTTTGTTGAACAGTTGTATCAGAAATCGGCCATGTCCCAGAAGGGCTTTCGGTGCTACTTGAACAGCAATTATTAACAACAGCAGATCCCCCAAGACGAGCATCATCTGGAAAGGCATTTCTCAAGTCAGAATTCTTGAAGTGATATCATCCATACTCATTGGAAATAAACAAAATAACAAGAACCTTTGGTTAGGTTTGATGCGCTAAGTGGTGGAACAGAAGTACTATGAGACCATGATGCAACTGTTGTTCCAGTGCCAGAGCTCCTCAACACAGATGATGAATCCATCCTTGTAGCAGAGTTTGGTTCTAGCAAGCAAGATGCTTGAAACGGTCGGCTGCCTTGGGACAATAATGGAGCTGGAAATTTTCCAAAATTTGAAGTCAACAAAGTTTACAGAAAAACATAACAGTAAAATAAATAAATGTTCAATCGTTTACCGTTTTTAGAGGCTTTTTGAGGATAGGGGTGTGCTGCTTTACGCTTGGGGCGAGGTGGTGGTACATGTTCACTTGTCCCGTTCTTCTGAACCTTCAGAAAATATTTCTGTGCATGGCTTCTAATCTGTGGAAATCTAACTCTGTAAGAGTAGCTTACATGAAAAGGAATCGTACACAATTTTCGCGGTTCAGAGGGAAGATATTAGAAAATAACGATTACTTAGACAAAAACAATTACATGATGCTACTCAGGAAAAACGGGTCCAATTATTCACTAGCCAGTGATACAGTCAATATGGATGTCACAATTGTCCTCTGTATTTATTGCTTCGCACATAACATTGTTTCCGTTTTAGGACCATCCTTTCTTTCAGCACAATCCTTATGTCGTGTCACAATATTTCAACAGTTTCGTTTATTACAAAATGGAAGACTCCTTCTAAGTTCAATCTAATCCATCCAAAAAATATCAATCAACACCAATATTATCATACATAATCTCAATACTGCCGAACTAATGCCCTGGTGTTTACCTTTCTGTTTATACAAAAAAGTCAAATCAGAAACGACCCAGAAAAAGCCTTCACCAAAACTGAAGAACCTCTCTTTTATTCACCAAAGAATTCATGGCCCTGATTGAACGGGATCATCAAGTTTATCAAAATTCAAAGAAAGAAACAGGGAACAGCACATATAGTATCAATGAGGTCTCCAACAAAGCATGTAATCCAGCAGCTCTACAGACCACAAGGGGAAAAAACAATATTAAACACCCAGATTCCCAAAGCGAAGTACAATCATCTCAAACCAGGATGGAACCATGGCTCACCCTCTCATTATGTTAGAATCACTAATTAATATCTTCAGAAAATGGCTTTGCTTCTGGCATGTCCAATTGCTCCTCTGGTTACATGTTTGTTCAAAGGGTTCGTTTACAATAAGCCATCATTTCAGTCACCAATGGGCAGTCATACGCAATGCCAATCCCAATGAACTTTTGGCCCTCATTGTCATTGTCATTTTCACCCCTATGAACTTGCACTCTCCCAATGGTAATGTGTCTATTGACAAAAACCTGAGAGATTCTTCACGTCGTTAACCTCTTCCTCCCCAAAGTTGCTTTAAAAAAGTCGAGGGCCATTTACCTTTCTCTACCCAAGTATCATAAAATTATGCCACCAGTGCAGAGTTATCTTCAACAGACCGATATAGTAAATGAAGATGTTCCTAAGAAGCTGAAGTTCCAGAACACATCTTTCCAGAATTGCCTTCCAGACATTTGCTATATAAATGTCAATACCCACGTTCAACATATTAGTAGTCTGTATAGTATCTCTCAATTTGAAGACAGTTGTTGCGATAGTCAGTAAATCTCACACTATAGCTTCCCAACAGTTGTGTTGGAATCCCGAACATGGATAAGCAAAAAGTTGTTAAGTTGACAGAACGGCCACAGATTACGGTAATCTATGACCAAATGAAGAATAGTTTTCTTTTCCATCCTTCAATCTTACGATTTTTTTCCAATCCGAGGATTGTGTAGGTGATGCACATAAACAAAGTGCAATCCCCAAATACGAAATAGAATTTTTTTCTAATGATACATTGCCTTAAAGCATGGGGCGCCTCTTTCTCTACATCCATCCCACAATCAAGCTATTATCACAGATTACCAAGAGCACCCTTTCTCTACGAAAAATTCTAACATCAGTCTAGTTTATACATCAGCGCCTCCTCTGGTTGAACGAAGAAAATGATGTTAGCTGCACATAGATGACGTGTCACTAATAAGCAATGTGCATAAGGCCAGAATCCCCTGATTTTTCCAAATCCTGTTCTCTATCGTATTTAGCAAGCATTTCAGTGATAACGAAAAAACAGGAAAGGAAACAAACGGCCTCCTTGGCTGAACTCTCTCCTGATACAAAAGACTCCTCTGGGCACCTTATTAATCAGCAGAGCGAATATGGCAGAAAAATATGACAACCAAATTCATCCATCATCCAATATCATCTGATCTAGCACTTGTAAAAGGTCTCTTATCTCGCTTTGCATAGGCCTCGAAAAGGTCCAGCCAAAGAACCGAACTTCCCTCTTAGGTCTTCTTAGCCCGTATGCATCCATTAGCCACAATCAATTTCTCATAAATTTCCCACACCATAAGTAGGCACTCTAATTCCGACTTTTCATTTTGTTGGCCACTCTCTCTGAACTACAAAATGCTTTTTGATGACGCTCCACAACCCTAGTTTCCAAGGCAACAGGTTTGTAATCCTGAAACCTCTTATCTTCCGTTCCTCAGTTTCAGTGGTAAGATGGGCTTCCTTATTTCCTTCCTTATAAAACTCCACGATATCCACA
This sequence comes from Spirodela intermedia, assembly GCA_902729315.2. Lineage (NCBI taxonomy): Eukaryota > Viridiplantae > Streptophyta > Magnoliopsida > Alismatales > Araceae > Spirodela > Spirodela intermedia. The sequence goes on along the minus strand of LR746276.1, from coordinate 2,312,982 downwards.
TTAACTTCTCGGGTTTTCCTTAAGACTGGAGGAAGATAATGTGGAATCCATCCAGCCCAGTTCTTTGACTCTGGTTAGGGCAAGAATAGCTCTCCACGCCTTGCCCTTTCAATAAAGCAACAGATCATCCGATGAAGATGGCTTCCAGCCATCTTCCATCGTGAAAAACCTGGAAAGAACCCATTATATTTCCTTGATTTCTTCTTCCTTAGATAAGTGGTCTACATGCATCAATCATAGCATATTTCTTCTCCTAGCACTCATCCAATCCATCACACACTCTGCTTAATATATATATATGGTGATTGCTTCTTCATCAAGCATCATTGCTTATTATGATCCATCCAGTGCCTCCGTGTATTATCGTCTATCCCTTGTCTCCTGCTCTGGGAACATTAAGCAATCTACCATTTGGCCAATTCACGTCTGTCTTTTTTAATTGTGTAATCACACTAGTCATGTTTGATCCTGCCTCCCTCTATAATCAGTCCAACTCCTCACAAGTAGCTCCTGATAGCCCCCCATCACCCAAAGAATGCCTCTTCATAATGTATCGGCATTCAGGTCCACCAAGCAAATTCTTATTATTGATTTTCTCCTCAACGAGTTGCGGCACACAAAAATAAAGAAAAAATCAAAGGCAGCTGCAGCTGCACTAGCTGCTGACAATCATAATATGGAGAATATAATTCCTCTTTGCTATGCTACTTGTTGACTACCAGAGAACACAAAACATAAAACAGAAACAAACCCTTTTACAACATAAAATACTACAGCCTTCAGTGTTTTTGAATAGTCAATCAAAAATAACATATTTTACCGTAGGTTGCATGTCTGACCCAGAGGAGACATACCTGGATTACTGTCTTCGAGCCAACAAAAGCCTCAATCTTCTTCCAATCACGATCAAAGCTAAAATAACAAGATTTGAAAAAATGAGACCCCAAATACGCCAATTTAAAATGTAAATACACTGATAGAGCAAAGTAGATCTACTGTCTCACTAGTCCAGGGAAGCATAGAAATTCGAAACCAAAGCTAAAATTGTGAACTCATGTTTCATAATTTTCTTTCAGCCGTTTAATTTAGCCACCAGCAGCTGGGACACTCTCCCAATGTAAATTAGTCATCTTTCTCAGCATACTAGCTTTCAGAAACCTACATGGCTCCCTCATTGCAGTCTCTAGTACCTACAGAATAAAAAGATCAATCTCTTCCTTCAATGTCTTAGACAGCATAAGACAGTTAAAGATAGCCATAATTCCAGCCATCCCTCAAGGAGACAGTATCTTTGATTTCAAGCCATACCGTTTTCTTTGAAACCCTCCAAAACAGCGCTCAGTTCATTCCTTGATAAAACTCAACCCCAGAAAGAGGTATAAACATTTGCAACATCCCAATCTCTCCAACTCATATGATAATAATTTTCAAATAATTTTCAAATACTCAGGGTCCTCTCTTTGATTTCTGTTGTTTGCCCGTAAGCAATGTTAAGAAAGTTCATAGTGAATATTTTGGGCTTCAATAACTAGAGGGAAGATTTGATGTGGTTAAATCAAATCATCATGGAAGAGCTTAAACTCATCTTTATGCTCAATTAGTATGGTAAACATAATATACGCTAATTTTGGGGAGAGGTAAATAAATACGCCCATAATGATGGCAGAAATACTCATCGAAAGGAGCTGTCCCTAAAATTGCATTGCCACAGATCTCATTGATGCTTTACTCCGACTTTTACCAAGAATCATGAAATATCAACAGACTATCAATCCTCCAAGTGATTGCTCAATTTATATGCTTTTCTCACATATGATCCTAAATATCCCACATATTAACAAAAATGGTGATCAAAGATTTTTTTAATGATGACAATGAACTACTTGATCCATCTATCGGAATCTTTGCAGCAGAAGTTTCCATCTTGCTACCCTATCTCTATCTTTACTTGTTCACTTCCACCTTGAAAAGCGGGACGATCTACACTAGCAGAGCCGAAGTGATTCGCAATTGCAAGCCCCAAGTCTAATTAAAATCCCAGGGAGATTACTCCATGACCCAAATCAGAATCAGGAAAGTATTCATCTTTGAATCGGAGCAGACTCCAGACTAAGGAATCTCTAATTCATAAAGAAAGCAACTCAACAAAGCAAATCCCAACTTGATGATACCCTCAAAGCTGTAATAGCTGGACGTTTCCCCCCCAAAATAAATTAACAAGTCTACAACCCACCCAAATTCCCAGAAAGTGAAACCGTTCTAACGAAGAACGAAAGGTGCAGACATGAGAAAAATAAAAGGAAAAGGAAAGGAGCTCTACAGCTGAAGCGCCTCAAGGAATTTATCATGTTCCTGCTCCGTCCAGCTCTCCCGGGACTTGGTTATGGTGTACGGCTTCCTAATCTTCTTGCTTGGATCTTCCGTGGATGAGTTGGCGTTAACAGCCGCGGCCGACGGGGTGAGCGAGCCGTAGCCCAGGAGGGCCATCCCCGGCGGCGAGGGCGGCGGCGGCGGCGGCGGCGGCGGCGGCTGGACCTGGCGCTGCTGCTGCGGTTGTTCCACCAGGAATCCGCCCACTGGGCCGCCACCTTCCACAGTCATACGAAGTAAGGAGATCCGAGAAAACCCAAGAACACAATTTGGATCCCCCGAGCCAACCCCCTCCCCCGCCTATTCCGCCCCCTTCCTTCCTTCCCCTCCGCTCAAACTCCAACAAACGATGCTCTGCACCTTGAAAACGAAGTCGGATCTGCCCTTCTTGCGCTGCTGCTGCTTCTGCTGCCGCCACTGAATCACGAGCGAAGGAACAGGTGGCGGTGATGATGGCGATAACGACGACGGCGACGAGGGTGTGATGAGGGTGCGCCCCTTTCTGCGTGCGCTCCCAGCCAACGACTGCTTCCCTCTCTTCCTTTTCTCCCCTACGCAGCAGCATCCACAACACACACTTGCCTGTCATCCCATTAACTAGTTGCATCGTTTTCCTATTCCAAACCTCCTTAAATATTAATTTATTTTTAAAACCCTTAATAATACATATTTCCTTACATATCCAAACTTTGGATGTGCTGTTTCAATACCTGCCTCATACTAATGAATGAATGCTGGCACTTTTATGGAAAAGCCTCAATAAAATATTAAAAATAATAATTAAATCATAAATGAATTTATCTTCTGTTAAATTGGTGGATCATAAATTTTTAGTGATTAAAAATTAAATTCAACATTTTTTAATTCAAAAAATTATTATCATTAGAATCATGAATTGTCACCATGATCACTTCCTAGTCGAAGATCATGCTGGTAGCATGCCCATCTAGTCAATATAACATAATTAATATGATGCAGGAATTGAGCTTTTTATTCTCAATTATATTGGGGGTTTGCCATTTTATAGTAATAAAAACATAAATTCTACAAATTTTAATTCAAAAAATTGAAATAATAATAATGAAAATCATGAATAAAGTTTTGTGACCGTGATTGCCATATTTTCATAGATCATAGTGGCAGCATGCCCATCTAGTTGTTACTAAAACATAAATAATATGATAGAGAGAGTTTTATATTCAATTAAATTGGGGGATCGCAAATTTTTATGGTGATAGAAACCTGAATTCATCGAATTTTAATTAATTTATGGCATGAATGGTGTAGACCGAGTTGGGCTCAGTGAGATCTGACGGATCCAGACCGGCGTGGACCCAGATGGGTCCATCCGGCAGAATCGTGGACGGGGGTGCCCGTGCTTATCAACATCCCCGACCACAGGGAACGAACTTTTTGAGGCGGTACATTCCCTGGTGCGGATCCTCACGTGAGGTTAGGTGTACCCGATAGATGGATCCGATTACGAGGGGTTCTTGTGGTCGGGAGACTGGTCGTCTGGGGGGGCTTGTGGCTGAGAAATGAAGCGGGCCCACCATACGTCATCCCCACCCGCAAGAGTCAGGTTTTCATATATGACCAGAAGGCTTGTACATTGTTAAAGAAAAACACTTTCCTTTAAAAAATTGTGGATGTACACACTGTCCACGATCATGAGAAAGCATCCTATTAATTAGATTATTGCCCTCTGAATGCGGGGATCAACGCCAACACCTTTGATTCACAAGTCCCCATTAACTTAGACATTGAGTAAACGCTGAAGAAGGGTAAATCAAGAATAACTAAAAGTTGTCTAGGTGAAACAAAATGTATTTTACTCTTGTGGGCTTAATAAATAAATATTTTATGTTATCTAATGAATATCATCTAATACAAGATTTTATAGTTCACATCTTAGCTTTTATGGGATCTAGAAAGAATATTTTTTGCTAACTTAAAGAAGGTTAACTTTGGTTGAAAAAGATGGGCCTTAGATCAGATCTTATTATTTTTGATCCATCAGTCTTTGCAATTCAAGGAGGTCACTTTGGGTTCAAAAGGCCTTTCATTTCAATTCCTTTTTCCACTATGGACCGCCCTAAAAGAATCATTAGTTGGCCAGAGTTTCTTGATTTCATCCCTTGTGGATTAAGGGGGGTGATTTTATAATGTTTGTAATGTATATAAGAGTAGACATGATGGTGTGCATGTGTTGATAGGAGAGGGGAGAGGTTATAAGAGAGAGAGAGAGAGAGAGAGAGAGAGAGAGGAGGGGTACCAAGAGGGGAGAAGAACCACAGCCAAAAGAATTTTGTGGAGTATTTACTCTTTTCCTTTCTTTCTACATTGGAATAGCTAATATAAGCCTTTTAAAAGATTTTTCTTCATATATTTTTGTTTCTTCAATAGAAACTCTATCATCGTCATTATATAGCCTATGGTTGTATGAATAGATTATTGAAATGTTCCTGCTAGTTTATTATGAAGAGTTTTAACACCTTCAATGCCAGAATTGACCAAGAATTGCAAGTATCCTCAAACGATCTTGAAGACTAGAAATCCATCCATTTTGATCTATGGCTACAATAAATTTATTTTTAGTAATGATAAAATATATCATTTAAATCGTGTTATTTTTCGTCTTGGCATCGTTCTATAAAGCCCTCAATAAGTATATTTGTGACCCTCATTATTGATGTGTTCTAGTCGCCAAGAAATGAGAGTTCATGTAGCATAGTCGTCATTTAATGGGTTCGCAAACCAAACTGTCCTGCAATATATGATGCGGAATTGGGGAAGCTTCAACCCCCCTATCATACAACATATTTTCATAGTCATCCTTCGTAATTGTTGACTAAATGGCGTGTTCTTACTCTAACTCACATTTAACTGGCAGTAATTATGATTATTAAAGGTCAATATTAACTAATTATTAATAACCATAAATAATATCCACAGTCTAAATTAGCTTCCCCAGCCAACCATTGCCTGTTACATAAAAGTCAACGATAGTTTAATGCAATTACCATCTTGGGAATCTTAAACCATAGCACTTTTTATTGAAGAACATTGTAAGTCCCTGACAGCATGCAGCCTCACCAAGAGAGCTAGAAACACAGGCTGCTTCCGTAGATTTATTTCCATTGGGCCTTGATGACAATTAAACTAGCTGATTCTACAAAGTAAGAAGAGAAATATTGAAACCAACTGCACTTCTTTGGCTGACATTCATGAGAACTGGAGTCTCCTCTATTCTCCAGTCTACTGCTCTGTGTCCCCTCCTTCAAGTGACTGGCCATTCTCGGTAGAACTGAACTGAAAGGCTTCCATGGTTAGAGTGGTTCTCCAGCTTGTGTGCAACCCAGCCTGAGCTTGATGATCTTCCCCGAAGAAGAATCAAACAGTTCATAAAAATGGTCAACGCGAATTCTGTCATTAAAGGAAGAACCATACAGTAAAATACAGGGAAACCAGTTTATTTCTCAAAAATAATGAGGAACACGCAGAAATTTGATTGATATAGAGAATTTTACTAAAGAAGTTCTGTCCTCGATTAAAAAATGAAAGTCAGATGATGCCCCAGCCGAAGACCAAAGTTGACGGAATTTTTTTTATCTACCCACCAAAAAAAGAAGGAAATTTGCAACAAGTAGGCAGTCATTCGATTGAAACACTCCAAATTGGGATGCTGGTTCTAGCTTGATGCCCTTAATTCGGACAAGCTAGCCCGCCAATCCCTGTCATCTCTGGTTCAGTCATTTTTGGGAATGTGAAGACTTGTCTGTCTTCACCCCAAGACCCTTGAAAGGATCTAACCCCCTTGGTTCTTCATCACTTCTCTGTATTCACCCAAAGATCATGGAAAGGATCTAACCTCCCTGGTTCTTCATCGGTTGGGTTTCTTGAGAAGGTAAATTTTCAAAAGGGTTGTCAACATCTTGGGGTTCTCTGCAGTCTGAAGGATGAGATGATGTGGCATGGATTGGGTTCGACTTTGAGATTGACCACTCTCTAGATGCCTAAACCAAGCGACCGTAGGATTCAGACCGTGGGGAATTTATGGGGTAAGACGTTGACTAATTTGAAATGGGACTAATTTGCAGAAGAAAGGAGAAGCTTTTGATGGGCCCTGATGAACCGCCGTCTCCCACTTCAGCAAGATTTGGCAGCTTGGGGGAAGCGTATGTTTGTCGGATGGACAAGAATCAGTGCTGAATAAGGAAATCTTTCTATGCTAGAAGGGTTCTTCGACACTCACCCGGTTGAGCGACCTAGAGGAAGAAGGAGCCGCAGAAGTCAACGGGCGCCGCCCCCTAAGTAGGTCTCATAGGCTAGCTGAGCCGCCAGGAGGTCCACCACCGCCGAGCCCACCGACTTGAACACTGTCAGCTCCTCCTCACTCCTCCTCCCTTCCACTCCGCCGCTGACCAGTTCCGTCAAGGTCCCCGCTACGTCCCCCGCCGCCATGACCCCTCTCTTGAAAGCTCCCACCAGCTCCCCGGCCTCCTCCAGCGCAGCCACACTGTCCACAAACACCCTCCCCCTGGTCAACGCCTCATCGTCGCATTCCCTCATGGAAGGGGAGAAGGAGCCCACCAGATCCAGATGCGCTCCCTTCCTCAGGAATCTCCCCATCACCAGCGGCTCCGGTGAGCTCGTCGCACAGCTGACCACGTCGGCGACCCCCAACACCTCCTGGTTCAGCTCCTCCGCCACAGTAAACTCCACTCCACGGAGGGCAGCTTCTCCTCTGAGAGCCTCCACCAGGCGGCGGGATCTCTCCGCCCTCCTGTTCCAGACGACGCAGCGGCGAATCCGAGGGCGAACCAGGAGGTGGGCTCGGACCAGGTAGGGGGCAAGCCCGCCGGAGCCCACCATGAGGAGAACTTGAGAGTTCTCTCTGGCCAGGAACTTGGCGGCGAGGGCGGAGATGGCGGCGGTGCGGAGGACGGTGAGCTGGGTGCCGTCAATTGCGGCGAGGATGGCGCCAGTGGCGGAGTCGAAGAGAACGTATGCGGCGTGGACTCCGGGGAGGCCGCGGGCGGAGTTGTCGGGGAAGGAGGTGACGAGCTTGACTCCGATGTAGGGGGGGCCACCGGAGGAGGCGGCACCGCCGCTGGTTGACCAGGCGGGCATGAGGAGGAGGGAGGCGGAGGAGGAGGGGTCCACGGGGAAGCTCTGGCGGTGGGGGGCGGTGACGGCGATCGCCGCCGGTGGAAGCGCCGCCTCCAGGTGGCTGAGGAGGGTGGGGAAGGGAAGGAGGGAGCGAACGGCGGCAGCGTCGAGGAAGGCGGCGCCGCCATTTGGGCTTCTCAGAGCGGCGGCGGCGGCGGGTGTGAAGCCAGAAGCCGCCATGCCCCCCCTCTCACGGGAGAGGGAATGCTGAACGCTGTTGAGGAGTCGATGCGGCGGCGTAGGCAAAATCCGCCCTTTGGCACCTGCGGGCGCTTCGCAGAGCTGCCGAACAAGAAGGAAAAAAAAGGGGACAAATTGGAGAAAACAAAGAAACAAAATATTAGTTTATGGTCTTTATTAGAGTTATGGCCATATAAAAGAATGCAGTGTGAGGGGAACCACATCAAACTGCCTTCCCCATATCACTCACTCATGAATACAAAAATCTACAGAGAAGATGATTAGAATTATGATAAGGATTTTGACGGACGAACACAAATGCTTTTCACCCTGTTCGATCGGCAGATCTCGGAGGGCTCCTCAGTGTACGTGAGCGCGGTCGCCAAGAAGCTGCTCGAAGCCATGGACACACCGCCCCCCGCTCCCACCCCCCAGCCTCCAGGGTTTCTCAGCCTGTCCCTCCCTTAAGACTCGTCTCCTTTTTCTCTCTCCTCTGTAGTCCTGTCCTGCTGCTCTTCCCAACCCAGGAGGCTCTTCGTGGATGAGCATCTCTCTTATAGATGGCGTTTCAACCCGGATCCGAGTAGAATATTAGCGTCTTTTATATTCCCCCCTCATTATTATTTAAATATCCTCTATAATTAAATAAATATATTTAATGGGGTTGCCTCTCTTATAAAACACTTTAATGTTGAATTAACTCGCCATGGGCCGAGTTGAGTCTGCTGGGTTGGGTCGTCCTCGTCATCTGTCCACATGGCGAATAACTAGCAGGTATGTGGTGAGTCAATTCCCTCGCCGACACGTGTGCCGGCGCCGCGGCGGCTCGATCTCTATAACCTCTGTCTCACAAGCGGAGGAGACCATCCATCAGAGAGAAGAGTTCGAGAGAGAGCGCGAGAGAGAGAGGATGCAGGGGGCGAAGGAGAAGGTGGGGGACGCGGCGAGCTCGGCGAAGGAGAAGGTGAGGGAGTTCAAGGCGAAGGCGGAGGAAAAGGCGGAGAAGGCGGCGGCTGTGACCAAGGGGCAGAAGGCGGCGGCACACGAGCGGGCCAAGGCCAAGGAGGCGGCGGCGGAGATGGAGAAGCACCAGGAGAAGGCGGAGCACCGAGCACAGAGGGAGGCCGCCGGAGGCCACGTCACCCACGTCCCCCTCTCGCACGTGCCGGGCGCGCACCGCCAGCACCCCTTCTCAGCGGCGCCGCCAGACCCCCGGTACCCGGCGGCGGCTCCCCCCGCCGGTGAGAAGTTCTTCTAGGCGGTGTGTGTATCGGTACAACTTTGGAGGAATAATGGAATCTCTACGTTTCCACTTAGTATCAACTCTCTTTCAAAACTCTCTCCAGCTGGTGAGGACGGGGTGGGCCTGGTGTATGAAGCTCAATATGGGCCCATTAGGGTTTCGAAAAGCCCAAGTTAATCTGGTTCATACCCATTCTCATCGTCTTTAGTTAGCATACAAGGACAGTTCCAGTCGGCCACTGGTTACTGCAAATAACAACATAATCAACGGCGATTAGATCATCTGATCTGTACTAGGTTTGAGAGAAAAAATGTACGAATCTCGCTCCCCCCCCCCCCTCTCTCTCTCTCTCTCTCTCTCTCTCTCTAGAGAGAGAGAACATCAGGCCCACACAAGGAGGCGCATTAATTCTACCGGCCCAAGAAATAATTCATAATTGATTCAAAGCCTGAGTCTCCATTCAGCTCGAATTCCAGCTCTCTCTCTCTCTCTCTCTCTCTCTCTCTAGAGAGAACACCAGGCCCACACAAGGAGGCCCATTAATTCTACCGGTCCAACAAATAATTCACAATTGATTCAAAGCCTGAGTCTCCATTCAGCTCGAATTCCAGCTCCTTAACTACATAATCCAATATACATAAGCTTAAGCTGCCAGATGGATGAATGATGAAGGTTCATATGAGAGATGAGCGATGAGAGAGAGAGAGAGAGAGAGAGTGAGAGAGAGAGTGAGTGAGAGAGAGAGAGAGAGAGCTCTCAGCCTCTCAGGCTAAGTATAATCAGAATTCACAAATTAGGTCAGAAGCAGAATGAATCAATGATGCCTTCCTCTAATGGGCTCAACCTGAACAATAGATTCTTTCTAGTTATTTCACACAATGCCCTACCTCGAAAGCAAACATTGTTCATAATTGCCAAATAAATCAGTGTCTCCTAGCATACAGTCTTGAACTCTTCCTACAAGAAGAAAACAAAGATGTGTTCTTTATCTTCTAGTGAGAATCAGACTAGAAGAAAACCATTTCAGTACATGAAATATGTGCACTTTAATGCACATGCCAATCTTTTTCATGACCAGTCATGTAAGTCATTGGGTACTTTTACAAGGTTGCACACTGCTTGTTGGGATGATATGTCATATCAATCCTTCATCTGGTGCTTCACAAAATAGTCATTTAAAATTGAGTATCCCACATATGCCTGAAGAAGTGCTAGTATAAGTCTTTGTAAACTATATATAATTCTTTTTATATGGATTCTATTATAGATGTCCTCACAATACATTTTCCCTAAACATGAGGAGGACTTGAAAAGTCATTGAGATCTAATGCAATGAAGGGTACTCAAGAAATTATGATAATTTTCAATCATAAAATAATGATAATTAGGAAAGAGATGAATATAACTTCTGATGATTTCATGTTCTGAGAAATATTGACAGGATTGAGTTATCTAATCCTCCATTTGACTAGTGAAAATAATAAAATAATTAGATTAGAAAAGTATAGGGACTTTGAAACTTGCAAATATAGATACAACAAGAATACAAGGTAGAGGTAATGGTGTCATAGTTATAGCGTGTCAACTCTCAACTCAACTCTCCCTTAAGTTTATAGTGTGTCATAGTTGTACCCTACTTAGACAAAAAAAACCTAACCTTTACTACATATAGTTGTCTAGGGTTTGAGGGTGAGAGAGGGTGAGGGCCTTTCAGAGGTAAATAGTCCCCCACTGTGGCCTATTAGGCATATTGTCTCTTTCTCTTTGGAGATTATACATGATTCAGCAGCCCATTAATACCCAAGTATCATACATTACCTCCCACTGCCTCTAGCACCTTGTCCTCAAGGTGCAATTTGGGGAAGAGTTGTGTCATTTGTACCACTAATTCCTAAGTGGCCTTAAAAGAAAGAAGGTTATGCTAGTAGATTAATAACTTTGGGCCCCTAGTTAACTCCTCATGTCAAGGACCATCCATTTTAGGTCATTGTCTAAGCTTCCATGCAATAGTTGGCAATTGTGTGATGAAACTCAAAGCACTCTTGATATGTGATACATGAAAAACAAAGTAGATTTTGGTTGAAGGAGGTAGGTCTAGGTGATAGGCGGTGTTATCAATGCACTCTATAACTTTGAAAGGTCCAAAAAATTTGGGTGTAAGCTTCTCATTCTACCTCTACACGATAGTCTTCATATGATAGAGTCGTAGTTTGAGATATACTTAATTAAGCTCATACTCAATGTTCTGTTTGTGATGGTCCACAAATTATTTCATATGTACTTGGACTTGGATGAAGTTATTTTTGACGGTGTCTAACATCTTGTCTCATGTCTTGAAGAAATCTACCAAGATTAGAGGTTTCACCAATAGAAGGTCTGTACTATACAATGTACGAAAGAGATTTATTTGGAGAGAGTAGTGGAATATTGAGTTATATCACAATTTGGCCCATGTGAGTCATTTATTACACTAATGAGGCTTGTCAAATGAGAAGCAGTGGAGCAAGGTCTTTAGACATTTGTTGACCTGCTTTATTTGTCCATCTATTTGAGGATAGAATGTTGTACTTTTCTTAAGCTTAGTGCCTTATAATTTGTGAAACTCTGTCCAAAATTGACTAAGAAAATTTTTATCCTGATCTAAAACTATGGAGCAAAGTGGAGCAAAGAATGTTGAAACTATCCAAAATCTATTGTTGTTCCAACAAAAAATTTAGAGTGTAGTGGTTAATAAAAATGATGAATAGCTGCCCAATAAGATAGTACCATCAATTTTGGATGGTAAGAACTATATCTATCAATTCTCACTCATAGATGAGTTTAACTTGATTTTGTAGAGATAGAGATTGACTGTAATATAATATTAGCTGCTGGTTCTACATAAAGACTTCTCTCAACTTTTGGCCTAAAGCATCAGCAGCGATCTTAAAGGTTTGTGTGAAATTAGGTACTGCCAACACTAGTGAGGTACATATCATTGCCTTCATGTGTTGAAAAGCTTGTTCCTCTATCTTTGTCCATTTTTTGAAATTATCCTTCATCATAAGTTGGTGACTGGGTTCGTAACACTTGAAGATCCTTGAATAAATCACATGTAGTACCCCGTGAGGCCTAAAAACCCTCAGAGCTCCTTGGTGTTACAAGGTGAAGGCCATTTATGCATAGCTTCCAAATTTCTTTCACAATTTCAACCCTATCCTTAAAAATTAGTGGCCCAAAATATATTTTTTTAAACTCCACCTTCTTACAAACAAAAATACATTTTATGTGTAGATGTGGAACTATGGCAATTGAGGGCAATGAATGCAATCTATAGATGCTCTTGTTGTTCCTCTCAAATATTGTTCTACATTAAAATATTATAAAAACACTCAGAATAAATTGACACGTGCTGAAAACTTGATTTATTAGAGATTGAAATGTTGGAGTTATTTTTAAGCCAAATGACATCACTATGAACTTGTAGTGAACCTCGTGGGTCTTAAATGCCATTCTTGGGGATATCATGTGCTCTCATTCAAATATGATGGTATGTGGACTACATATCTAATTTAGAGGTCTTAGCACTATGTAATCCATCTAGGAGTTTGTCAACTATTGAAGTAGAGAAATTATATGTTACAATGATTTTGTTTAGAGCCCTATAGTCAACATAATCACTAGCTCATTGTGTATTGGATGACTCACTTATTCAACATTTTATGGACCAATAGTTTCATTGCATCTTTCCACACATGGGGGTAATAGTACAGCTAGACATGGACTGGTTGTGCCCCTCTAGGAGGTGAATGGCATGGTTAACCTCAAGTGGAGGGGGGAGTGTGCTGATTGAGGTGAAGACATGAAAATTTTGACATAAATTATTCTATATAAGGACAAGGTAACTTTGTTGTTGTCTCTACTTGTTATGTCCCTTTTCTTTGCGAGTTGTAGTTTTTGCTTTTAGTTGTTGATGTTTTTGTTATTGTTGATTATAGCTAGCTTGTTGTGTTGCTCGTTGTTAAACTATTGTAACAATAGGTTATAGCCACTATGGTGTGGGGCAAGTTAATACCTTCTAGTAAGATGAATTTAAGGAACAAACCTAAGTTATTAAGTGATACATCTCTTTACAACATCAAATTTTTATTGTTAATTTTGAACTTCATAATCAATAGACTCTAGTGAATCTTGGTTTATGTTAGTGTGTGGAACTATTGAATTCCAATAAAAATATCTTAGTTGTGTAGTTTGAGAGGGAGAAAGTTTTCCATAATTTTGATGTTTTAGACTTCTAAGATGATGCCCATATAGATGTCACTCCCCCCAACTAATGTGCTATCTCCTAACACAACTTCATACCTGACGTGACTCAGTCGTTGTATGTTAAATCACGCAAATATAAAATTTATAAAACTAGAAAATACGAATTTTCGGATATTTAGAAGTATTTCTAAATAAATATATCAATTATAATTCAATAAAAATTCCAAAAATAGCGGTAATTTTCCAGGTCGATCACAGGGATGTAATATAATATCTGGTAATTATTCAGAATTTTTCTCAATGAGTACGATTTTCTTACGAATTTTATACTAGGAAATAAAAAGGAAATATATTTAAAATTCACGAAAAAAAAAGGAAATAAGGGTGCGGACGTCAGGATGACGTCAGCGCCCGGCGAACGCGAATCAGGCGGAAACACAGTTCCGCCCGGCGATTCTTACGTAGGCGATTACAGACGACTCAATTAATCAAATTAAGATCTGTAAAAGCCGGAAGAATCGTAGTTGAACGAAGTATAGTTTGGTAAATAAAAATCAACAAAGTATCACTAAATGAAGCGTAAATTAAATTGAAAGCAGGAAAACAGAGTTCCGGCGTCGCGACGGCGACGCGTCGGCGATGCACCGGAATCCTGAGCGTTCGGGAGGGTCGTCGTGCAGTGTCCACGGCCTCGAAGGCTCTCCTTGGACAAAGACGACGTGGGCAATCTCTAGATAAAGCAGGAAAACAGAGTTCCGGCGTCGCGACGGCGACGCGTCGGCGATGCACCGGAATCCTGAGCGTTCGGGAGGGTCGTCGTGCAGTGTCCACGGCCTCGAAGGCTCTCCTTGGACAAAGACGACGTGGGTAATCTCTAGATCTTCTCGCGAAGTCTAGAGACCAATGAAGTGGGTCGTCGAATCGTCTCCGGCGGCTGTCACCCGGCGGAGCGGAAAAACGGCGACTTTGCGGCTCTCCGGCGGCTGTCACCCGACGGAGAGGGGCTGGATGGAGGTGAGGCGCGTGTTAGGGAGCTTCATCCTCAGGTCCGCGCAGCAAGAGGAGGCTCTTCATCGCATCTGGTACGCTCTCAGGAGGTGGCGACTGGTCTCCCGGCGGATCGTCCTCTTCCCGACGACGGCTTGTTCGTCGATCAATCGGAGATGATTTACTCGATGGATTGCGATCCTTTTATCGCGAATCGTTCAGAAATTTTAGTAGCAATGCTCCGCGAATCGCGTTGACGAGATTTTCGCCGATGATCCAGCGATTCCGGTTGCTTAATCCTTCACCGGCGATCTGCAGGAAAGTCGCGATAATCAGTTAAAAATATATGAATTTTGACACTGGGAGGATTCGAACCCGCGGCGGTCGCCCGCCCGTTACAAGCTGGATTTAGTCCCACATCGGTTGTGGGCGGATTATTCGGGCGAATATAGAGTAAAGTTAGCTTTCTAGGCAAAGTCCTCTCGCGTGTACGACCACTCCTTGCCCCACAGCCGGCTGACCACCGGTGACGTGGAAGGGGAGTGGCGCACACGTGCCCCTACCGATCCAACCAAGCCACTCGAGCCCCTGCTCGCGGCTACTCCCCGACTGCGCTTCCGACCCGCTTGCGGGCCCGGCTGGCCGGCGGATCCCCCCATTTTGCAATATTTTTATTTTTATTTCTTGTTCTTCATTTATCTCAAAACTAAGACTGTAAAAATCGTATAAAATCACATAATTACCCAAAAATTCACGTTAATCAACTGAAAACCACTTTTCATGCTTTAACACAAATATAAGTCTATTTATCATGAGTTAAGGCTAAAACTATATTATTTACTGATTATTAACTCATGATAATGAAGACTTATCAATACCCTTCTATAGTATTGATTTTTAATTGTAGTTCTTTATCCAACTCTTATAAAATGAAGTTGTGGGCCGCCTTGGAGTTAATGGGTACTATGTTGGGTTGTGTCTTCAGGGCTCTTTCCAACTTCAGCATCTTTAGGTTTGCTCAGCCCATTATTGAATTGAGGGAGACCTCCATTGTTCTCGTGGGAATGCCCTATGTGATGCTTAAGGGTACTACAACTCGTAACTTAACTTTTCGTGTATACTATCTAAGTCTATGTCATTGACTATTAGAATATGTAGTTCCTTGTAGTAGTGTCTTGAGCTAAACTTCTCATCACAATCAAAGAAAAGGCTTGTTGATCTTCATTCTTCCAACTTCACATCAATCAATCTGATATGTCTTTGTTGCATTCTGGGCTTCGTCTATTCATCACTCATCACTAGATTGAATCCCCATGACAATTTGGTCACCCTTTTACATTTTAATTGTGATTTGACAATTGGTGAATTATAGTGGCAATGAGTAATAGTATGTTTGAAATAGGCTTCCCAACTTGTCGAAAGTTAGTCTCTTGAGCATCTCACAGTAGTGTCTTCAAGTTCCCTATGTCCTTCATGTTCCATAACTTGCTGAGTAGCTCCTCTACCTATATGTCATGTTCATTATCTCTATTAAGCTTGTTAGATATTCAACTCATCTAGGATCTCCAACTTCAATCTACTTATGAAGGTGTTTTTCATGACTACTACAAGTAACTTAGGGAGAAATACAGACAAAATCTCATAGACTCTTCAAAACTCAGCAACTATCTCCTTTGATTTTAGCCTCAAAACTTTTTGATAGAGACTATTGGCTTAGATGGCCCTGAATCATTGAATTAACTGATCTTTATGTCATCTTAGTAATGAAAAGAATAGTGAGCGTCAACTCACATATACTAGCCTAGTGTGTTGCCTCCTAACCCCATCATCTCATATTGGACATAGTTGCACTTCGAAGTATTGGTCAACTTGAGAAGAACTCTATTTGGAATATTGATAACATGTGATTCATACATAATAATGAGTATATTTTGGATATTAAATGATGATAAGTTTATATTAAATTCATGTTATCATTATTAATTCTAGAAATATGAATTTTACTTTGAATGCATGAAAATATTATGAATTAGTCATTTTATGTTTAATTATTCATACATTATGAGTTAGACATTTTATGCTTAATTTGAGAAATATGAATTTTCTTGAATTTTTGGAAATTTTTGGGAATTTTTGGAGGACATTTGATGAGGTTTTTGTAGTGTCAAAATTTAGAGTTTACTAATTGATAAAATTACAAAAAGAAGAAAAAAAGGTAAAGTTATAAAAACATCCATCCATGTAGGCAGCAGGGACCAGCCTAGGTGGCAGGCTTGTGTGAGTGGCACTGAGTGGTAGTCCCAAGTAGGGACTCATGGATCCACCTCCAGCCTTCCATGTTGGCAGCCCAATGGGCTGGATCATGTACCAACTAGAGGATGGATTGTGGATTGTGAGGTGACAAAATGAAGGTGAGAATACAAAAAAATAAGTCAATTGGAAATCTCAAGGGGCATCTTCAGTTTCATCTTCAAATCCTATTTTGGAGAGTATTGGAGAGTATTGGAGAGTGCAAGTTGACATTATTGCCGTCCCTAGTTGATCTCACATCATTGTATATTTGTTTTGGGAAGCGCAAATGAGTAAATGAGCCATATATTGCACACCTTTTTTTGATCTTGGCTCTGCTAGGTGAAAAACGATGGGGATGCTTTTCAATTTTCTGTGAAATCTACTGTGCATAACTTTTATGCATATTTAGATTGATTGAATCCACTTTCATCCACAGTGTTTAATTTTTAAAAAAAGTAAAGCTTTGAATCATTTAGAATTGATCCCACAAAAAATATCAATAGAACCCAATTCCATCAATTGTTCTTTGTGGGCTGATGTCATCTGACATTAGCCAATTTTAAAGAAAAATAATTTAGTATTAGTTGTTTGAAAGAAAAAATTACAGAAATTAGTATAGTATTGAGAAAAATCTTAAAGTTTTCCAACAAATCAAGATTATTCTGTTTTCAATAGGAAAACATCCTACTAATTTTAGAGCTAAATTGGATTTTATATTAAATACTCTTTTAGAAAATTAATTCTTAAAATTCTAAAAAGAGTGTTTACCTATTTGAAATTTTAACATTTTCTAAGATTAATTAACAATGACTGATCTAAAACAATTTTTGGTGCTATTTCTGGAGATAATCTGCTGATTTTATGTGAAATTCAGAATTTTCTTTAAGAAAAATATAAAAAAGTTATATATATATATTAGGTGCCTTGATTTGTTTCTTAGTATTGTAGAAAAAAAAATCAGGAGGGCAAGGGGTCGTCATCAGCACAATTTGGTAAATAATAATAATAATAATAATGATAATAATATTTTGTCTAATTTTCTTCTTTGTTCTATTAGTCATATTATCTCTTTTCTTTTATGAATAGAAGGTATCTGAAAATTTTAAAACTTAAATCTTATGAGATTGAGCTGAACTTTGAGGAGGGTATGCAGTAGAATATTGTTCCCCAACTTAGCCCTAGGCTTTTGAAGGACAACTTCATTCCATTAGCATGTGAAGAATTATTCCAAGCTCCTACATGTACTAGGGACATTAAACATAATATCATTCCTATGCTCCCAACATTTTATGGAAAACATAATAAAGATCCTTACAGCTACATTAGAGAATTTCATAAAATTTATTCTACAATTAGACAAATGAATGATTATATGAGGTTAGCTTTATTTCCATTATCACTAAAAGATGAGGCTAGTTATTGGTGGTCCGCACTTAGTATGACCAAAAAAATATGGTCCAATCTTAGTACGATAAATTCTATCATAGGAGGAAGACCAAGATTATGAGGAAATTCATCATTGAATTTAGTCAAAGATCTGCAGAGGAATTCATGAAGCATGGAATAGATTCAATGAGTTGTTGCATAAATGTCACACCATGGTTTTCCTAAGAGCCAATTAGTAGAACCATTTTATGATGGATTCTAGCCTACATTTAGATAGTAATTAGATGGTACTTGTGGAGGAATGTTTTTCAATAAAAGTGAAGAAGCTTATGAGGTGATTGAAACATTTAGTGAAAAGTTTCTACAACATGTCTACTCTACCTATCATGATAGAAATTCATCTAGTAGAGAAGGTGGATTTAGTGGAAGAAACTATGAAGCATATCATTTAGTGAATAAATGACATCAACTAGAGAAGCAATTTGAGAAGCTGAAAAATGAACCAAACTAACTCCAATATCACATATTGTTCTTCATGCAATCAAATTCATGATGAAGGTAGGTGTAAAATGGAAGGACCTAGGCATGAAGAGGTGCAAGCCACATTTGACTATGAAAAATTTGAGATAGTGAACAACACACAATATAATCCTAATTTTAGGAACCACTCAAAATTTTCATGGAGAAATAGTGACAATATATTGAACCCACAACAACTTAGTCAAATTAGGTTTTAACCCTTTGAAAATACATTTAGACCTCATCAACAATCAAAGTTCAATTCTAACCCTATGGTTGAACATTCAGATTTTTTTTGAGTGCTTTGTAGCAAATGATAAAACAAATGATGTTTCAAAAATCTTAACAAAAATTTCAACAACTTCAGCAACAGACCCAACAATAATTTTAACTAATTGAGTAGAGGTTGCAGAAAAATTTAGACTCACACTCATGCAAGAGAGAAGTGAGTAGCTACCTAGTCAACCTATGCCCAATCCACGACCTTCACATGCTGAGTTCCATCATAGAGAGAGCAATGAATCCATAGAAAATATTAGAGCCATCACTACCTTCAGAAGTGGAAAGGTACTAGCTAATCCTTACTAATAAACTCTTAACCCTATTGTGTTTGATGAATCAGAAGAATAAAAACAAAGTGAAGAAGAAGAAAAGATTGAAGATAAGGAGACAAATGAAGACAAGGAGAAGGAAGAGAAGCATCAACAAGACAAACCAGCCTCCATCCCATTTCTTAAGGCAATAGAGTCACATTCGAGAATGAAGAGGACTGACTTGAATGAAGAGCTGATGAAAGCCTTGCAACAAGTTCATATCAGAAATTTGCTTCTACAAACTATTGAAGAAATACCAACCTATGCAAATTTTTTGAAGGAGCTGTGTGCCCCCAAGAGAACACAAAGAACTAAGAAACTATCTACTCAAGTAAGTGCATTCCTTCTACACCATCTACCTCCTAAGTTGAAGGATCTAGGAGCAAAACTTATCTCTTGCAACATAGGAGGACATGCCTTCTATAATGCTCTGCTAGATCTTGGAGCAAACATCAATCTCATATCAGCATCAGTTTGTGAATATTTTTATATTTTTGAACTTAAGTCTTCTTCAATTTTATTACGATTTATTGATAGATTTGTGAAGTCTCTAAAAGGTATGTTAGAAGACATCATAATTGATGTCAAAGGTCATAGATTTCATGCTGATTTTATTATTTTAGAGACGAGTTCTTCAAATAATTTATGTCTTGGACCTATCATCTTAGGAAGATCATTTTTAAATGCAGCTAAGATAAACATAGATTTGCCTAGTGGGATAGCTAGGATCTCATGTGGTGATAAGACTATTGAAATTAAGATTTTTGATGAACCTAATGAAAATTAGAATCAATGCAAGGTGATTGATGTAACATAATTTTTATTGGTTTTGATCATTATAGGAGGGGGGGAGTGATCCTTCTTGTAGAGGTGCAACTTTTCATTGTCTCACTCTCTTTTCTCTACTAGGGGCTGCATGAGAATTATTATGTTCATTAGTAGAGTGGGAGGGCGGGAGAGAGAGAGAGAGAGAGAGAGAGAGAGAGAGAGAGAGAGAGAGAGAGAGAGAGAGGGAGAGAGAGAGAGAGATGCCAAGTGGGTAATTGTGGGTCAGCCATATGAAAAGAAAAAAATGGGTATTAAAAAACTACTTTCTCATATAATAAGCCATTAAAAAAAGAGAATTTCAAACTATTTTCACCAATATGATCATTAACCTCTTCCTTACTCAATTGTATTCATCTCCTTTATTACTTCACAAAAGACACTATATGTTTTGAGTCATATACACTCATCATAAACCAGAAAATGACCTGCAATGAGCTAATACCCACTCAAAAAGGCAAAAGTCTATACTACCTTTTTTGGCAATTGGATTGACTCGTCATGTGGGCAGGCATTTGACCACTTGGTACTTGATAGATAAACTTTTCTCCATGAAAGGTATAAATGGAAATTTTTTCACATATTCTTATAAGATTCTTCAGAAGGGGACTAGTATGATGAGTTAATGCTTGATAATTATTAATTATATACCTATTTTTTATTCACTATTTTTATACAATTTATATAATTATTAAGTTATGATAAAAATCTAGAGATTCTAAAGAATTTTATGAGAATATGTCTTCTTCTTTGGGGGGTTTGACCAATTGGTACTTGTTATATAAAATTTTCTTCATGAAAGGTATAAGTTGAAAGTTGTTCAATATAATTCTTTGGAAGGGCAAAAGCATGATGGGTTTCATATCTGATAGTTATTAATTATATGATTATTAAATTATGGTTATCATTTATTTAATCATATAAGTCGAAATTTGTTCACATATTCTCATAAAAATCTTCAATAGGGGGGGCTAGTATGATGAGTTCATGTTTGATAATTACCAATTATATCCATATTTTTTATTTTTTGTAAAATTTATGTAATTATTAAGTTATGATTATCATTCAGATAAAAATCTAGAGATTCTGACGGTTTTTGGATGCTTATACATAATCTAACTAGCATTCTTTTAATGTTGGGGTACTATACATAGTCTAATTACTTACCTTGGGCCGGCTGCGGATTATATGATACAGGTCCACAGGCCCATTTCGAGTAAGGTTTTGTGAGGGTGGTTGCCTTCGGTTTCTGTGAGCTTTTTGACTAAGCCGCCCCCGACATCAGACCTTGCCGCCGCCCTCTTCTCCTCTCCTCAGCTCTCCTCGCCGACGGCATCCCGCCCTTTTTCGTCGCAACGCTGCGGACGGGGAAGGACGGGAAGTCGAGGAGGGAGAGACTGAGGGACGAGAAGAGCGAGGGAGGCGTTCTCTATCTGAGCGAGTGTAAGGGAGGGAGCAATGGCAGCGCCCGAAGCTCCTGTGTGCTACGCCGGGATCCAGAGGGAGTCCGCCGCGTTCCGGCTTATGAAGCAGATGGTGATCTTCCTTTTCTTTCGTTCACTTCGCTGACTCATGTTGCAAGCTCTTAGCTTCGCCTGTGGAAGATAATTTATGAAGTGGGACTTGTAGTTCGTTAGATTTGGAGTTCAAACATATGCCGATTTTCCCCGGGGATCATCCTGGAAGGCCACTTGAATTTTATAATTCTAGATTCCTGCGCTGCTTGAATTGTGACCATTGGTTTTATCATCCATCTCTTTGCTTGGGTCCTTGCTTGCTTGATATATTATCCCCTAGACCATTTCCTTTTCTTTTTTCACCATCTCTACGCCCTCCCTCCCCCCCTCCCAAGGAGTGTTCAATTATGCTTTTTATTACTTTAGCAATCTTTTTCCAGACCTTGGAAGTTGTACGTTGGCCTTTGCTGCCGATTAAACGAGGATTTGGAGCCTTGGATTTTACAATAGGATGTTAACCTATTTTCGATATTTTGTGTTTTATATTTAATTTTTTAAGTCAGGCCCATAAGGCCAATCTTTTGGGCGCTAAAATGGATAGTTGACTCTAGCCTTGCACCATTTTGTATGTACATTGATATCATTGTTATTGCTGACCATAGTCAAAACATCTTACTATGATCTTCCACACTCTGGGAGATGATGGATACTGGTTAACATCTTTGTTTTTTCTAGGGTTGCGGAAATGTTATCAGGGCATTTGAGTCAAATTCTGTTTCTCACCACTTGACTTGTGCAACATCTTTTCTACGCTTTGCACTACTGTATCCATGATTACTGAGGTGACAAAAAATTTCGATTCCGTGATTAGAGCTTGATTATTGACAAAGGAACAATTTTGGTTGGGTCAGCGATGGAAAGGGTTCCCCTGTTTGGGTGACAGCAGGCTTGTTTGGCTACATTTTTATTGTTTTTTTATTTATTTCGATCGCACTTGGTCGTAAATCACGTTAAAAGAAAACCTGGCTGTGGATTGACGATAATAAACTTAGTTTATTGACCAAGTAAGAAATTTCTAGAAACATGTGTTACATTGCTATTGAAAATGACCAAAGCGTTATACTTTGGAGGTTTAGATGGTGCCAAGTCTACCATGAGAGCAGTTTTGAATATCCAAAATATCCAAAAGATTGGAGAGTGCTGGTATATGTACACATCTTTTGGATATTTTTTGCATATGTAGCGACAGTCACTTTCAAAAAGAATTGTGTTTGGCTACTGGGTCTTTTGCTGATAGGTGCTGATGATTATGTGTCCCAATCTGTGCAACATTCCGTGTTGTATGTCTTTCGGTTAGTCTCTTTACAGGGACAATTGTTGAGAAATGTCTATGAGATGGAACACAATCCCCTTTTGTGAAAACCTTCAACTCCAGAAGATTTTTGTTTGTGATTTTCAGGGATGGGAAGAAGGTGAAGGCCTTGGGAAGGAGAAACAAGGGATTAAAGGACATGTTAGGGTAAAAAACAAGCAAGATACCACAGGTTAATGGGATTCTTTCCTTCCATTATGTAATCACTCTCAATTTAACATTGATGGCTGAATTCTTATCCTTTTTTGCAGGTGTTGGTCTGGAGCAGGCTTCTAAGAACTGGGCATTTGATACTACACAGTTTGACAACATTCTCAAGAGATTGAAAGTGGTGTGATTTTAATCTCTTCTATGACTCCCTCTTGCTTGGCTTATTGTGCCAATATTTATTTTTGAACATTTTGTGAAAGTAAGATTGTTGCTAATTCATATGTTGTAGTCTTCCTAACTACTTATCGTGTTTGTTTCAATTTTTTCCACTCTCCAGCATGTTGCAGAGCCTGAGAATGAAGGTATGGTCATTATCACTGCCAACATGTTGTCGTTTAAATGAAAGTGGTCTCAAATAGGATAATGCCATACTTCACAGAAGCAAAGACGTCTGATCCTGTGGTGGATTCTCCTAGTGAGACGTTGAAGGTGGATTTGCCCGTGAAAGCTACTAGGCCACAAGGAAGGTGGTTATGCTTTACAGATGCCCTGTTTTTTTGAACGACAACTTTTTTGCTACCTACTCACTTTCTGTGGCACGCATTTTATATTTGTGAACAGGTATAAGAAAAGAGAAAGGGGGAAACTTGTGAACGCTTACTCAGAAAAAGAATTGCAGGGAATCCTTGTAAATTCTAGTCATCCTTCTTGACATTCGATTCACTAGTTTTTTCTTAACTTGTCATCATTTACACTGGATATGAAGTGTTCGCCACTCTTTTGTTTCCGTGAAGCAATGATGTTTAAATTTTCATGAACTTCTGATGAAATCTAGTAATTTAGTGGCTAGAAACTAGGGTTAAACATCGAACAACATCTATCGAATCCTTAGCTGATAAACGTTGTCCTAGTATCAAGAAAAGCATATGCAGTGTATAATTATAATGGCCAGCTGAGGATGCATGACATGATCCTTGAATAAATATATAGCACGTTAGGAGCAGGATGAATTTCTCTGTTTAATCAGTTTAGTTTTACCAGGATGAAGTGTTAATGAATAGACTTACATGATTCAAGCCATTGCTTTTTATTAAGTGTATTCTTCTCAGTCATTATTAGGTTCTGTTAATGTCTAGTACTCTTTTAAGCAGTGTTCGGATTAATCATAGTTTTCAAGCCTTCTCCAAACCTATTAGGTTGGTGGTTGGTCAGAGGGCAAATTATCTGTACATGCGCATTTTTTACCCGGGGGACTCGCCATGTTTACCTCTAGTTCCTGGCATATTTCCTGGAATCAAGGTTTTTGACGCAAGCAAGGCAATCAGTTCACCACCTTATGTTGAGGACAAAAGGTTAGGGGCTCACATCACTCATAGGAATTTACAGATAATTTTGCATGTGGAAAAAAAAGAAAATTAGCCGTACATGGTGTCAGCCTGTAGTGAAACTGGCAGAAGTTTTCCTGGCCAGTATCAACCTTCGATAAATTCGGAAACTGTGTCATAATTTTTTTAAAATTTAATAAACCCGGTTAATTTTCGTTTCTTAACGAAATTGTGTCAAATCTTGGGTAGAAAGGTGTCTTAATGTTTTTTTCATTCCCAGGTTTCTAAGCGTAGTGATGATATGCAAAATGATCAGGATGTTCTCGATAAGGAATTGAAACTTGCTTCTGAGATTCAAATCATTGAAGAAAAAGGTATCTTTATGGTTTGACGCATTTTTCCCTTTATGTTTTTCCCGATTGAATTAGAATTTCCTTCTGTATCACTTAGTCCTTAGCAGTAAGCTTTTTTCCATTTCGTATGTTGGATCCCTTATCTTATGCTTTTAATTTTTTTTTATGAGAAACATTATGGTTTTTCATCTGAGCTACATTTATTCTCAGTTTTTATCTTTTTGCTACGATAGATTATGGTCTTGTTTAGGTTTTATTGTATATCCAATTCTTTATGTGGGAAAACGGTTTGGCTACCTTTATGTATTTTTTTAACAGGTCCTGTGATTGAAGATGTTCCATTAGATTGGTGGGGCCATAAGTATGGGTTTGTATCTGGTGGTTTTCTTGGAGCTTCTCGCACAAGGTCATATTCGTCAAAGACCAGTCAGTCTTTATCAGAGAAAAGTGATGGATTTCTTGAAGAAGATCAAGAGAACCTCTACAAACTTGTGCAGGTGATTGCTATGTCTTGTCCGAAACCTTATTGCAAAGATTCTGCCTTGTTGTTGACGGACTTTCATGGTGAATGTTGCCTATTCTTGGATTAAACCGATGTAACATTGCTCATTGCTTCTGTTTATTTTGCTAGTTTTCCTTTTATGTTGCTATAACTTTACGCTTAGATCGCTTATTGTTTGGACGTAAATTTGTAAATCTTCAATTTTAGACTCATCCTAGATTAAGACTTTGATAATTTTAATTGCCATTTCGAATTTTCATCGCTTCTGGAAATATCTTTATCATGTTAAGGTGAGAAACCTTTTTGGAAGGGCTTCTGAAATACCGAAAAATTTGCTCCAATGTTAGAGAAATTGTTGGAAGTTCTGTTGTGAAGGAACTTGACTTGGTGTCGAAATTCATACCATTATTTTAAGTGGGAAGGATTTTTTTTCATAGGTATAAGTATTGTTTTAATTGAAACAGTTTTTAGTAGAGCTCTTGGTGTTAGCATATTTTACAGAAAAAAATAACATATTTTTATTATTGATGTAATACCAGTGGATTTGCTGATGTTAATGCTGATTTGGGATTTCATTTATGCTTTTCAGGATAAAGCTACAAAAGGAAAGCAGGGTCTTGGCATAAAGGATAGGCCCAAGAAGGTTGCTGGTTGCTATTGGAAGGGAAAGAAGACATCATTTGACAACAATGAGGACGAGTCCTCTGCTGATCAAGATGAATCAGCTGAAGTTTGCGAAGAATTAGACACACATTCAATCCATAGGCCAAAAATCAAACTGAAAAAGCTCTGCAAGAACCTTCTTCGTCAGGTTCATATATTTAACCGGATCACGTGATATGAAAAGACAAAATGGTTCTGCTTACTCTTGTTTTTTTTTTTTTCAGTCCGCATCTCATTCACTAAAATTGAAAGAGTTAAAGGAGCTTATTGAGGATCGCTCACCTGCCACTTTTGGAAATTTTCCATCCAATCGTGATGCACTGTTATACTTAAAAAGAAAGGTATCCATTGTTTCTCCTATGAACAAATTAATATTGTGTAAACAGTAGCGTGACAACCTTGTTTCCCTTTTTCTATGTTTTTGATTTGTATGTCGGTTTGTTTTTTATTTGCCACCCTGATGTTTGTTGTTGTTGTCTGTTTTACCAATAATCTCGAAATTATAGCTTGGAACACTTTTGATCAAAATGAACTATCCTTATTCCGGCTGGAGAACATTTTCCATTTGATGGTACTCCTTCTTGATGCAATATTGGGGAGACATCTTACCTAGTTTATATCAAAGCTATTGATACAAGTGTCACCATCCCAATGTGGTTTGAAGACGTCTCCTACAGGGCAGATCAGCGATTAAACCATTTCTTGGAAAAGAAATAAGGTCCAACTACTTTGGTGTAAAATAAAAAAATTCTGATATTGCATTAATTTTGGGGTTGTAATAGCGTGGGACGGACTAATGGAATTTGTCTTAATTTTTCTAAATCAAATATTTACGTTTTAATGCCTATTTTTAACAATTTAAATATCCTGTGGTCATTTGCTTAGTTTGGTGCTGTGTCAGTGCTTAATCACAATGGTGTCTTGGTCTTTGCATGAGATGTTCTGATGCAAATAAAATGAAAATACTAGGTAATAACCTTATTAATAAAATGAAAATACTAGGTAATATTTCAGATCCTTTATAAGTCAGTTGACTGATTTGTCAGCAAAATTGTATGACAGACTTTTAGAAATATATGAAACGGTCGCAGTTGCTAGTATAGGATGTTCATCTAGAGAATGTGAAGAAATAAAGGTCAAAAAATGCTTTCCAGTGCAAAACTGTTTTATTTTTCTACTTCACGTGCTTCTATGGTCTGTGGGATCATTCGCTCATATTCTTTAATTTTCTCTCGTCAGTCTACTCTGCTGGTTTTGACGGCATCTTATTTTTCAATGCAGCTGGTCGGCAGCAGAAAATTCCACATTGTTGGAAAGAGAGTTTCCCTCTCCTAAAGAGAAAATTTTGTTAGTGAACCAGTTCTGATGATTCTACGGGTTATATATATTTTTTTCTGATGTGAATGGACGAGAGCTATCCAATTGACTTGATAAATAGGGCATGAAAAAACGGCAGTAATGATGATGGTGGCTTCATAGTTTCCCATCAAATTAGATGTGGGAAATCTTGTTCTTCAGAAAAGTAAGAATATAGAAAAGCATGTTCTTGAAGTTTGCTGTTTATTTGTAGCTTTGAGTTATATAGCCTTTCAGTTCCTCATCGTTTAATTCCAATAACCACCAATATTATCAATGTCTTGATTGGGTGAGTGCCTCAAATCTGTCCCTATTGATGGCAGACGAATGACTTTGATGATGGTGCAATTCTTTCATGAATCTGATCACACACACACACATTCATGTTTATATATATAACATGTCATGTTCTTGTTAAACTTGGAACATTAGATCACATCCAACCATTAGGAGTAGTAAGCGATGGTAACAAAATCGGAATTATAAATGTCTTTAATCCATAGATGACATATTTTATTCCTAACAGCGTCTATTTTTTTGTCAATAAGTTAAAAAAATTGTTTTGAAGATTAATGTACCTAGATGATAGTATTAATATATCTGGATAAAGAGGATACGTGAAGTAATGGAGCTACCCGTTCAGTAAGCATCAATAAAAAATGAAGCTCTGTTAGAGTGAGAGTAATTATGACACCAGGATGTGCATATTGACTTCAAATGGAGCTCAAATACTATTTTAGCTCAAATTTATCTTCATTTTGGTAAAAGTCAATGTTTAATTTTGCATGTATGAAAACCAATGAAATATTCAGGATGTATAATGTTTTTCTATAATATAACTTATACTTGACGATAAATCACAAGGATTTCAATGCTTCTACAAACTCTTCATAAATTCAAGCTCACAGATTTTGAATCTACTCTAAAACATTAACATTAGTGCTCTAGGCATTTCAATCACATTTACATTTTATTGTGTTTTAAACAGGTCATTGTAATACACTGATATTTTAGCCATTTGTAGTGTACTGAAGTTTGCACCTTAGGCGCCCAACTTAAACACTGCTTGAGGAAAACCCTTATGGAAATATGTGGGGTGCCGAACATGTGTGAGAAAAACTATCTCCTTATAGTAATCTCATGTAACATCATGGGCTTGACGTTCTTGTAAAACTTTAGTTCAACCTTTATGGATCTAAATCTCACGCATAATAATGAGTTTGTAGTAGTTATATAAGCCATTTAAATACACTCCAGTGGAAAGTTCTATACACACATGTAATGATTATGTAGACTTGTAACTTTTGTCGAATGAGCATTTCTATCAATCAACTTTTAACTAACGTAAAAAATAAAAAAATAAAAAAATACAAAATACGTGATAACATCCAACAATACTGTAAGTGGTAACAATTGTAACCTACCTCAGATGATGGAATATCCATCAATAATGTCATTAAATGATTCGGGCACTACATAGATATTTATCTAAATTGCCATCATATTCACAACACCGTGTAAAAGCTTGTGAATAAATAAATGGACCCAACATAAAATTGTCCCACAGATGAGGGAGGGAGCACATGCACTGACGAATATGCCTTTGTCTTTGATAATTTAACAAGTAAAGCGCATCACCCAATGCAAGTTTGATAATATGTTCTTCAGTAAACATAATATGTTGGTATAATGCGCCAAGGTTTTTTATGCAACCATGGGTGCACTGTTGTTTGACATATAATAATAGTGAATAGAACATTGTTGCCAAATATTATACTGATATCGATCATTCTGTATATTTCTCCACAAAAATACTGATCTTTCCTCGGGAACAATGCCATTTCCGGGGCTGATATATGGGTCCAAAAGTGAATTCTTTTTAGGTCTGATCATCTTCATCGAACAACTAATTGCGACGATTAAGGAAAAAACTCTGATCATCTTCATCTGACAGGATATGCCTTTGCCTTCGATTTTTTTAGAACTAAAGTGCGTCACCCAATGTAAGTTTGGTCGTATTTTCGTTAATGAACATAACATGTTGGTATAATCTGTCAAGGTTTCATAGGCAATTATGGTTGCACGAAATATAATAATGGTGGCTAAAACATTGTCGTCAAATATTATACTGACATAGATAATACTATATTTCTCCCGAAAAGTACTGATCTTTTATAGGGAAAAATGGCATTTCGGGCTGAAATGTGGGGTCCAAAAGCGAACTTTTTCTAGGTCGGATCATCTTCATCTAGCAATATGTGGTATACAAACATTTGTGATGATTAGGGATGAGGGGGTCTACGTCCGGCATAGATGCTGCTGGGGCGTATGGGCGCCTGCTGTTGTTCTTCCAGCGCCTGACTGGTTTGGGTCCACGGCGGCAGCGCGGACAAACCACCGCGGGCAGCAGGCCCGGGGCAGCCGCGCACGGCGCCAAGCGTTCTCTCATGCCCTCCGTCACATGCCCCGCGGCAGCGTGGGGTCGCCGTCGCCGTCGCCATCCCGCGGACACTCCGTCCCATTATGCGGTCGGGATCCAATGCAACCTACCCCCCTTCTTCCTCTCTCTCTCTCACTCCCTCAACCATCTGTCTTTCTCTCTCTTCCCATCTCCCCTCCTCTCTCGAAACCCAAAACTCTTACTCATATTTTCTCCTCTCTATCAAAACCCAACTCTCTAGCTCGTCTTCTCTCCTCTCTATCAAAACCCAACTCTCTAATTCATCTTCTCCCCTCTCTCATCCATCGTTTTTCTCTCTGCCTATCTCCCTTCCTCTGTTAAAACCCGACTCTCTAATACATCTTCTCTCTCTCTGTCTAAGGAAGCAATAAATGGCAGACCTCCGTCTGTCCCACAGTCGAGAGCCAAGAGGGGCTTTCTGGGAAGCCACACTAAGGCGCCGGTCCATGCAAGTGCAACAAGGGGGCTCAGCTGCTCCCAACCTTCCCGAGGAGAGAGTGACTGTTCCGCTATACGGCCAATGGCACCCTACGGAGACCATGGGCGAGAGTAACTATTCCCTATACGGCCAATCGCAGTTCCCCCCCCCCTCTCTCGCCGATGCTCTCCCTCCCTTCTTTTAATGGACGTCGGCCGAGGACAGTGGCGGGGAGAGAGCGAGCGAGAGAGAGAGAGAGAGGGATGGCGTTGCTTCCCGATCGACGGCACGGTCCTCCCGCCGAGCGCCGGGGCGACCCAGGTGAAGCGCTGGACGGCGGCCCGGCAGCTGGCGGAGGGGTCTCCCATCAGGTGCCTCCCTCTGTCCCATCCGAACAAGTTGAATTATTTAGACGTTACACTCAGAACCAATTGAGGATTAATGAACCGAACCGATAGATTTAATCAACGAATTTTATATGTTCTTCACGTGTAGCTCTATCTTAAGACAATTAAATATAGGGGAGATGAATACAGTAAGTCTGTACGTTTTGGGAATGGTCTTAGTGTTTGAATGCCATATGAGTTCGTCCGACGGCCCCCCCTCCCCCCCCCCCTCTCCTCTCTCTCTCTCTATCCCGTCTCAAGGGTAGAGACAGAGGGAGGGTGATATACAGAGAGAGATGGAGAGGGGGGGAGAGAGGAGAGAGAGGAGAGAGAGGAGAGAGGAGAGAGGAGAGAGAGCGAGAGCGAGAGAGGGAGAGAGAGAGAGAGAGATGGTACCACTGAGGAGAGTACCCAACAACTTTGCAGCGGAGGCCGCAGCTGCCGCCACAGTGACAAGAAGGCATTCATTTTTCTGAGCAGCACTGAGTGAGTGTGGGACATTGAGTGAGTAAGAGAGAGAGAGAGAGAGAGAGAGAGAGAGAGAGAGGTAGTCTTAACTCGTCTAGCGGCAGCCCGCAGGCCGACGAGGGCAGAAGAGAGGGAGAGAGATCAGTGGCAACAATCGGCCAGCACGTGCAGCTGCACCACGGGGCTGAATTTTGTTTACAGTGACGTCATCAACTTTATTCTTTCTGACCAATCCGCAAACCCACGCGGATCCCTGTTCGCTGTCCCCCCCCTCCCTACTCTCTCTTTCTCTCTCTCTCTCTCTCTCTCTCTCTCTACAGACCCTCTCTCTCTACTCTTTCTCTACACTCTCTCCTCATTCACAGGCACTCAACAACCGCGAGAACAAGCCCCCTCCCCGATAAATCTTCCGACGAGGGGTCTTTGCATAAATTTCGGTCCACGCTGATTCCGCACCCCTCCACACCCCACTCCGGAGGACATCTTCAACGTCGGGGCTCTCCGAACCTAGACGCCATGCACGCCTCCGCAATAAAGGGCTGCGACTGTTCATCTTCTTCAGCATACGTCTGACCAGTCCCCACAGCCATGGAAACCCCCCACCGACGTAGGGCCGAAGATCTCAGGAGGAATCGCAACCAGTTCCATACCGACAAATTACACTAAATGTGGGAGCAAAGCTCGTCGATCAATAAGAATAATACCGCATCGAAATAATCAGCGGGGCTTCTGAGTTCGTTGAGTTGATACTCCGTAGAGATGATCTCGCATTTCCCTTCTACATGAGCATCGGTCATTTCGGTCGTCTGCAGGTGGAAAATCTCATATCGGATGACTTATGATGGGCAGTGAAAGTCCTGTCGGCAAGTTTTAAATGTAGGCTTTGCACAATAGTGTTCTAGTACATAGTTAAGCTCAAATTGAAGATGGGGAGGAGGTTGAAGACGATGGGATGACCTGCTGGCCGCGGCGGCGGCGGCGGTGACGGCGGTAGTTTGACTTCATGCTGGCTGTTGTGTCCGGTCAGAAGTTCCGGGTGGACTAAAGATACTGAGAGGAAGAAGGTTCATGACCTCGGGTCCCCGCTGCCTTCTCCTTGGCTCTCCCTGTCTGCTTCCTCGCCCTCATCTTCGCCTTCGTCGTCGTCACCGTCGTCGTCGTCGTCGTCGTCGTCGTCGTCGTCGTCATTGTCCTCCGAGTTATTCGGCTTTCTCCATGGGAGCTTTAAGGCCCCTTTTCCAGTTATTGCAGACCTGTCCGCTTCGTGGGTCTCGTCGTTGGCCGCCATGACGGTGTGGAGGAGCTCCGACATGTCCCCCCTATCGGCAGCGGCGGCCACCGGCGGGGGCGGCTTGGCGGGGGATTTGGAGTAGAGCTGGTCCAGTTGGTGGAAGTAGGGGCAGGTCTTGGAGTGGTGAGACCTCTTCTTGATGCTATCCTTCGTCTTGCGGAAGTACTTGTTTATATTCTCCCACTTTTCCTTGCACCGTTTGGCACTCCTCTGATAGCCCATGGCGGCCATGGCGGAGCTCACCTCCTCCCAGAGCGGTCCCTTCAGACCGGGCTCCTGGAACCTCGACTCTAGGTTACTCCTCACCTGGATCAAGGCCTGCACTTCCGCCTTCGGCCACCGGCTTGGGTTGATGACGATCGCCGGGTTGGTGCCGTCGACATGCTTGGGCTCTTCCTTATGAGAGGTCTCCTCTTGAGGCGGCGAGTGGAACTGCTCTCTGGTGGGCAGGTTGAGGCTCTCTCCAGTGATCTTCTCCAAGAAGAAGACGATGGCGGCTTCCCGGGAGGTGGCCAGCGCCTGGTCTTGCGCCTTGGCCATGGCCTCGCTCGTGGCCTTGGCGGCCTCCTGCTGTCTCCACGTCTCCTCCCGGTCCATCCTCTCCCGGTCTCTCCTGTCGAGGATCTCCAGGAACTTGCGGTGGAGGCCTTCTTGGTGCTCCATCAGCTTTTTCACTAGGCCTTCCATGAAGGCTGCGATGGAGCTCAGCTGGTGCTGCCGCCGTTTCCTTTTCTTGCCACCGTCGCTCTTGGTGGGTTTCTGGATCTGCGCCGCCTCTTCTCCAGTGGATGAGTCTGAGCCCTGGTCTGCGGTCTCCGTGTTGTGGCCATAGTCAGCCCTCGGAGTTGTGGAAATGGCCGGTGGATTCTCACCGGTGAGAACTGAGCCTGAGCCAGTCTGCTGATTGTTGTTCACGCTGGGGCGGTTCCCGCCCCCGCCGCAGTCTCCGCTGCTGTTGATGGGCTTGCAGATGGCCTCTAACTCGCTGAAGAGCTTGAAATTACTGGCGCTGTTGGAGGCGTCAGGCTGCTTCTCCTTGCACCTCTTGCTGTTCCTATTGCTATAGTCAATATCCAGCGGCCTCCTGCGGAAGTACCCACGGTTAAAAACCTCAAGGTTTTCTCAGATCAATTCAATCAAAATCTACCCAATAGTCAAAAACTCCTCCGGAATCAGGCTCCAACAACAGAATTTTTAACGACTTTGGCGTGCACTGAATCAGGCTCCAGCCTTGATTGAATCATCATTGGGAAGAAAGACACGAGTAAAATCTTCAATTTTTTGGCTGCAATCATAGCGTCGGAGATTGGAAAGCCATTCCGAAAGGGGCGCCGAGAAAATATGGGAACTTTCAGCGCCTTGGGGATCTGGTCTATCTTCCATCTGAAGTTTGTTCAGAGAGAGCAAGAGGAGGAATGAAGCCTACCAGAAAGGTTCTTTAATGTTGGAGTCCTCTCTTGTCGTCCACGGGTGGATGTGGTGGATCTCCTCCCCGTCGTCAACCTGGAGGATGCCCTCCTCATCGTTGAGCCTCTCCCTGCTGTCGCCGCCGCCGATGCTGTCGTTGACCCCAAGCTTGAAATCAACGCCGCTGAGAAAGGGAGATATGCCGGCACCACCCCCGCCCGAGGCGGCGGCGATAATCCTCGTCGGCGAGGTGGAGTTCTCTGGGCCTGAGTCGTGGTCAAGACCCAGCTGCACGAGTTGCTGGTGTATCCTCCTTTGCTGTTCCTGCTGGAAGAGGTGGAATTGATGGCCATGGTGGAACAGCTGCTGAGTCATCGGAACGGTGTGGAAGTGATGGAGCGAAGGAGGCGGCGGGAGCGGTGGCGGCTGCCGGAGTTGCATCTGAGGGTGGTGATGGTGGTGGAGATGGAGATGCTGGTGGTGGTGGAGTTGCTGCTGCTGGTGGTGGAGGGAGTGGGAATGGTGGTGGTGCTGCGGCTTCTGCGGCTGGGAAGAGGGGTGGACGTCGGCGGTAGAGATGGAGAAGAGGGGGGAGCAGCCACCGTCTGCCATGAACTGCTGGATCTCGGGAAGCCCATACTGCGACTGCATCCTCTTCTTCTTCCTCCTGACTTCCCTCTCTCTCTCTCTCTCTCCTCTCTCAGAGTTTCATACCTTTGTCTTCTTGCTTCCTCTTCAGATCTACTCTACCGTCTGCCATGAACCCACTAAAACCTGCGCCTGATCTTCCCTTGTTCTGCTCTCCGCCGGCAAGCAGTTGATCTGCTGAGGGTTATGGACTTGCCGGTGTGCTTCACGAGAGGCCTCGCCCGCCTCTGGCTCTCTCATATCATTGTCCTCTCTCTCTCTCTCTCTCTTCGTATGACGGAGAATGGACTGCAGACCGATGAAGAAGCAAAAGATGAGATGTCTTCACGTGACGTCAGATGGAGGACAGCAACAGTGTTAAGTCCGGACGGCTTCTTCTCCGCTCATCTCTCTCTCCCATCCTCTAAAACAATTGAGAGAGACTAACATAAACAATATACGTCATATATCAAAAGCTTCTTTTGGAGAAAGATCTGTCTTCAACTGGATGATTGGGCACTTGATTTCACACGTTCTCTCTCTATAACCCTCTACTCTCTAGCTAGAGAAACATTCATAATTGTGAACGACAGATCCTGCAAAACTGTTGAGGGTGAGAAGAAGGGTGGGGGAGAGAGCGAGAGAGAGAGAGAGCCCAAATCGTGGTGGTGGAGCCCCGAGGGCGTCTTATCCGTGGGAACACGACTGAGAAAAGGGCAGAAGCAGGGGGTGCAGAGTGCTAGCCCGAGGCCATCCAGCTGTCGCCATCTTGACCGTCAAAATCGGAGGCTGATGCCTCGTGATTCGGAATGTCCCTAGGGCCCATCTGCGGGGGGGCCTCAAGTTTTGTCCCCTCTGATCTGCGTCAGTGATGGGTAACGTCACGGCCCAAGTCAGAGATCCCGCCTCCACGTTAGCCCTACGGTGGGCCCGCTTCCCTCGCCAGTTTAAAATATTTCTCCAATTGTATTAGCCGGATGCCATTTCTCGCCAGTCCTTTTTAACATTTTAAGAAGTCTACTCAGTTCTCGTAATATCCAAGTTGGATCTATCCTTAATGATTTCTCGTATAGTTGTAGGTATTAACACCAAATAATATAATGTGAGTCGTGACAACCTTCTAACACACTTGTTATGTGTGTAATGGACAATCCAACCTCAATCATCGTTTGAGACTAAACTCTAATAGTTGCCTTTTTACTTAGGAGAATTTTCCTAGGTGAATAGGATCGAAACCTATGTCAACCTATCATACATATTGAGCATTTTTTTCCTTTTTGAAATTATATTCAAACCAAGCCTATACTTCTATAAGGATCATGAGAGATGAATATATTTGTTCTTTGTGCATATTTATTAGGTATATAATGCTAACATCTTCGCCATCATCCTATTACATTATATTGAAGTTGGTAATCTAAAATCAGTCCTAAAAGATTTTCTTTCTTTATATAGTTCTTAGTTTAGAGTTGGGTAAATAGTGTTTGATCTTCTGGTGGTTGTCTTAGACCTAACACTACCATTCTTCTTTGAAAATGCATTCATCAGAAGTTGATATACTCATATATAATGTGGTATACTACTTTCAAAATGACTTTGCTTGAAAAGTTAGCATAAGGTGCTACTACAAATGTTTCGAAATGTATGACTCTTTGTACATATTGAGTAAGTAATATGTAATACTATGATTTTTAATCTAGGTACTATTTAGCTATTTTTTAAATAAAAAATGCAGAAAAATAAATCTAAATGCAACCCTCTATTTGCTTGTGCTTTCTCCTTAACATTGCTTGTGTAAGACATAATGGAGGAGAGATAATGAAGTGCTTAATCATGCTTGGCTCTTCATAGTGAACCCTATAGACGATTCTAATTTATTTAATATTACATTTGCCTTGCAAGAATACATATGAATCATTATTTATCATAAATAACTTGACTAGAGATTCATTACTTATCATGTAACTTTCTATTTACCCTTTTTTAATTATATTTCATTTGATTATATAAATAAAATTGATTTTGGAAAATTTTCTAACTAAGAAGGTTATTAGTTTGTGTATTATAATTAACAAACATTGTTAATGGGAATAAGACATGTCTAGTCTTATTTACATAATATAAAAACTTAAAATGAATGCACATACTTTCAAAGAAACACTTGGAGACATGTTACAAGAAAAAACATGTGACCTTTCATCCTAAGTCTTATATTTTTAAAAGTTACACATCATATTGAAAATTCAACATGTATTTTATTTCTACTATTGCAATTATATCAAGCATTGCCATTTGCCATTGGTGTAAAATTTTCCTGATATAAAACTGATTTTAATTGTGACATTAAATTTATACGAGATACTAAATATTTTTTAGATGATAGAAAATGTTAAATTGAAATGAAACATCTTGTCCCTCTATTCATAGAAAAAATATTATTTAGTAACATTTATTCATATTTTTTCTAGGCAGCATCATGATTTTTCTAAATTATAACATATAAATTAATAAATAAATAAATATCAATTTGAGAAATATAATATCTTACATTAGGAGATAATTACTTTATCAAATAAAATTGACTTATTTTAGAGAAAAACGTAATTAGTGAAATATTTATAGTTTTTAACCTTGATCAAATGGAACAATCTTTTGCAAGAGCATTTTAGAGTGATAAATAAATCTTGAGGGTAAGTAATAATGATTTCACACATTCATTAAGTTATTCATTAAATAAATCTATTAAAACTTCATAAAAATAAAGTTGAAGTAAATCATGCTAAACATACTTAAATAATGGTGCTTCATTGTAAAAGAACTTAAATGAGAAAATACATAGGATTTAGAAAGTTCATATGACTTAAAATCAAGTTATTAATCGATATTTATTCAATAATTTTATCAAGCCTAAATAAGTTTTATTGGATAAGAGACTACATTGAATGTATTGAAAATATGAGGTTTAAGCAAAGAATAAGTTCAAGAATGATTTTTTTAAAAATGTGCTAACACCTTCAATTTGGAGAATAAATTTGACTGAGGGTAATAAATTGGTTTGAAAATAAAGTTTATACCTAGATCTAAAATTTCAATATTTATGAATTTATATTGGGAATCACTTGCAGATGATGCAAAATACAAAAGGAATAATTTCACTAAAGTTTAGGGAAAAATCTTATTGTCTAAAGTTATCACTACTTGTAATAAGTTGGAATGCAACCACCTACTGCAATCATATTAGTAAATGAAAAATAAGAGTTGAACTATGGCTTTTCGAATTGTCATAAATAATTTTAAAATATGGAAGCACCAAAATACTTGTGATGTTGTTTTCAGAATAAAAATTTAGCAAAGAATTGATGATGCAATGCGCTACCTTTTGAAGTGAAGTTATTATATGATTTAAGTAATTTGAATCCTAATAAAATTTATTTTTTCTAGTTTGTATGAAACATTTTTTTAATTCCAGTAGTTGTGCCTCCTAACCTATGAAGGTTGACACTAATAGTTACCAAGATCCACAATTGTCAATAGCACATAAGTAGCTCCAATAGAAATATAAATTTTAAATCATAATGACTAACACCTATTTGTGAAGATATCTAAGTGAAGAGCGTACTCATAGAATTTATTTATCACACCTAATGGTTTGGAAGTTGTCATTGATCATAGCAGCTATGCTATGGTGTTTTCCATTTGATATTAATAGGAGTCAACACCATTAAAATTTTAGTGAACATATTTATTAAATTATTAACTCAGAAAGGTTCAGACCTAATTATTTAAAGGCCCCAAAAAGGAAATTGTTTCTCAATAGATGGTTTTCATCCTAATTATTAAAGTCTCATCATTTGATAAGTAAATGAATTTTCTCATCACATCGTAAATTCAAAATGCATAAGGTCATTCTCTCAAGAGCAAATTATCAAATGTTCTATGGACTCTTCCAAAGTCATTATTATTTCTCATTCAATATATCAGTGGGTTTCTTAGATTCTTCTATTTACTTCGCTTTCTATCAAAAAAATTTACCATTCAAAAGCCTTGATGAATGGGATAAAATATTGTCTGCAACTTTGGAGATATAAGTGTAATGTGCTGTTAATGACTTTGTGAGTACATCATAGGTGAACTATAAAAACTCAACCAAGGTTACAACTCTATCTTAAGAATTTAAATTTTTGGGATATTTTTATGTTTACATCAAATTTACATTATGAAACACTTCAATATTTATGTCATTGATTACAATATCCATATAATTCAATCCAAATTACAAAATGGGAATGAAGGCTGAGATTGACTTAATCCATATTTGTCGTTACTAGTTAGAAATCTAAAGAAAGGAAATTGTATAAGTGGTCAGATTATTAACATATAACATTAGAGTGTTTTTTTGTGACTATCTCATAATCTACCCTTCGGTTGTGAACATTTAATATTACAAGTTCTGAGGAAGATTTTTTATTTGAAATCTTTAAAATTACCAGGGCACAATCTATGAAAACATAGTAAGCCCTTGGATAATTATGTGATGATTATGATTTCTTGAATATTCTAACCTCTTTGAATCTTGGAGGATAATTATCTTTATCATCATTTACATTTGGTCCAATATGCTTCTTTGTGCTATAAAAGGTCACAATTTGGATATAACAAGCAGGTCCCCTTCAACTTATGCACTTAAGACTTGATGATCTATGGCAAATACTTGATGAGCACAAGCAAATAAAGTCTCATATCTTAATGGAGAGATCAACACATAATGTGTTGGATTCCATTAGAGCTAAATTTGGAATAATTTAACTTAATGGAAAGATCAATTACAATAAATGCATTTGTTTCCTTTACTTTTAAGTCATTTTCTACAAACTTTATGGAGATGATAATGATTAATTCATTTATTTTAAATTCTAATAAAAATTGCCTTACTAATTAGTTGATACATAAACATTATTTTAAGTTTTAAATCGTTTTCTCATTTTCATTTATTTTCCCATAAATGTCTTTCATTTATGTCAATACTTCTGATTATATTTTTATATTTAAACTTACTAATATGTTCTCCACTTAATTGACTTGTTTTGAATAATTATTTTTCTAATTTCCTAACTAAGGCACTTAGGAGAGCTTAAATTTATCTATTTTTTAAAATTTTCCTTCTTAATTAAAATTTTTAATTTATTTTTTAAGGAGTCTTTTTCGTGTGGATATATTTATATAAATACAACCTTCATGAATTATTTTATGTTTTAAATACTTTAAATTTTCCATTTGATTCAAAGCAATATGTGGAAAGAAGTATATTTAATTAGAAAGAAGTTCAATAATGATTTCCCATTGATTAAATATTCTCCCCAATCCTATGTTGCCATTAAAGAGCTATTACTAGTCCAAGTTAACATTATCTCCATCATTAGAAAGTACTTATAGAAAAAAGTACCTTTATGAAAAAAGTACTTACTAGTCCAAGTTAACATTAGACAAAAGTACTTATTCAAGAGAAATTCTGTCTCATAGAAAGTACCTTTATGAATAAAAGTGGTGACTATGAAAAAAATGAGCTTATTCAAAATGAGGAACTTGGTCTTCAAAGCTTCTTTAATTGGGTATCAATTGTATCCCTCAAAAACTTTTATTTTGAATGACTTATCAACATGTGTTTTTCAATGGATGGTCAACCCATGCAATTAAATTAAACATACTTGTGGGTACTTTAATAATTCAGTGCTCTAATTCTACTATTGATACATTTTTTGGTTCATTACCATCAATTGATATTTGCATGTTGTAATAGAAAGAGGATGAACTAGGAAAAGAAAGATCAAGTAGAATTTCTCATGTTTAATATCATAATTGTCAGAATTTGACTTCTGTGATGTGATGCGGCAATGAAAGAAAACAATTCTAGGGAATGAAAGTGTGTTGGGAAATCTAAAAACTCCCATGATCATACATAATGGACTGTAGTGATCTCACTTCTAGTTCTTGTTAATTCTTCCATTTTGGTTATTGTTGAAATCTAGGGCTACAAAAATCCTTTAAAATGTTGTGGTAATAGAATCAAAAAATTTCTTCTCATGTAAAGTTTATATAGAAGGAAAGTTTTTATTAAGGCATCATCAGCAATGATTTCAAGAATAAGTAGGAACAAAGAAATCAATAAAACTTATATAAAAATAAGATATAATATTAAAAAGCTGCATTGGTGTAGTTTCTTCAAGCCTTTGAGAGCTTCAAATGCAAGATCTTTATGGATCATATACATTGCATAACATCAATAGATATGTCCGACATAGTGCACCTTAAAATGAGAGGCATACCTTTTGTTGAGATCAAATCATTTAGATATAAATATATACAAACTAACACAATCTAATTGTTTCAAGCATGGTAAGAAAGTATTCATAACTAGAAATCTTATAAAACATTACACCATCAACATTGTTAAAAGCATTTGACATTTAGAAGTCCTTGTTTACACGTCACAGCAAAATCCTTTCTTCTATTCACATCTATATATCCTTATGTGACCTTTTTGAATTTCAAAGTGAAGGTGGTTATATTATTAAAAATTTAATTTAAATAAATTTATATTACATTTAATATTAGTTATTGTTTTTTTTAGTTTTAGAATATGAGTTTTAACAAAGTTGTATTAAGACAAATATGTCAATGAAGAATCATCAAGCAAGATAATCCTAAAATTTATTCCCTCTCTTTTTTCACTTCTGAATTCCTTGTAAAATATATTGGAGAAAATCATAATAATACAAAATATTAAACTTTGTGTGATTGTATTGGTTCACCTATGGAGTTATTCAAGATGTCATCTAAATGGCTAACCCTAAAGTGTGCACAATGTAAATTATCATGCCTATATATTTTAAATTAAAATTAATTATGAGATTTCAATCCCATTATATTATGTAACAAATTAAATATGCTTCCATAAGATAAATTTTTATGTGTTGAAGTTCAATGTAATTGTTGTCAAACATGGTCTCTAAAACTTAAAAGTATCACAAGTATTGACAAATTGTGAACTCACTAGGTACTAAGTACCAATCAAAATTCATCATCCATTGAGTTTTATTTTTTAAAATCACTCACAGGTTTTGTCATTGATTAAAAAGTCAAAAATAACTTTGCTTTACCAATGACTTCGAGTAGTTTGGGCTGCTGGAGTCCTGTCATAAAGACAGAAAGGAGAATCCAACAAGACTGACAACTTTCTAAGTCACCAATGCTCTTTTGACGCCATAGCATATAACACATTTGAGGCTCATCAATATGCATTGTTTTTACATGAGCGTCGTAAAATAATGAAGGACAAATGTCCTATAACTTCTTGTAGTGCTTTTCAAGTCTTGTGTCAAACGCTAGGCTAAAGCTTTGGATTATTTGTTTTGGGTGCTGCTTCATGATTCAAGTGACCTTTGACATGCTAATGTTTCTTAGAAATTTTAACAAGTTGGGCATTTGGTCTTTTCTGTTTATTGTATGTATGTGGATTTTTCCCAGTGACAGCTTAGTTAAAATTTCTTGACATAGCCTAATGAAAATCCGGATTTGAGCTTAAAGGGTGGAGTATATCTGGGTACTTAATTCTTGTAGGTTTATCATGTGACTGTGATGTTATGTAATATTTATTTACTTTAAATTTTATATACGATTCGGCAATGAACCAATTACTCTCTCCCTACTTGTGCTACTCAGAATACTTTATTATACAATTCGTCTTTCCTTCCAGCACTTACCTTGGCCCTCCGAGCGATAACTATCCGATTCCCTTCTCTGGCTGGCCTGTCCTACCTCCAGCCTAATTTCTGACTCTCAACGACTGTCGAAGATATGACAAAGCTTGCATCGTGTTAGATTGACGTGCAGTGGGCCCTTCTCCATAACTCTCCCCTCCTTCCACAATCACTGTTCATCATTTGAAGTGAAGGGGTACGAAAGAAGGGAAATGACCCCTCCCATCATATAGGCCTTCATAGTGTACAGTCTCCACATGAGGAAGAGCTGGTGGACGGAGTAAGGGGGCATCCATCTCTCCAACTAACAAACAAATGCAGCCAATGAAGTAAGGCTTTTTTATTTTTTCAGTAACTGAGATATGAGAAACAATTGCCCACCAAACATTCCGAGTATATCCGTCATTTTGACATAGCAATGTGATTGGAGTCTTAATGCGAAGGATTATCTAATTTATAGTAACTTCCACCAATGAACAACAAAAGTTTTCGATAATCAAACCTTTCCTCCGGGACTCAAAACTAAGAAACGCCGATGTTAATGTTCTTGCTTTTAATGTGTAAATGTCAAGCATGATCAATTAGATAATACTGAAAATCCGAAATGCATTATCCGTGGAGTGCTTAGGCGCCTGAGTATCAGGATGAGACGGTGTACGAACAGGAAACACTAAAATATCCGGGTCCCCAGGTATTTCGGGAATCGCGGTTGGGAGACCATTATGTTAGTGGAGTTTCTAGGACCGCGGGCTACATCATATGGTATGGTGTACCAGCATTCAATCAATTAGATTTCCGAGGAAGATTACAAAAGGTCCCGTGTTGTTGTGTTCTGTCCGCCGTTTACGCAATATCACTCTCTTTCTCTCTCTCTCTCTCTCGCTGCTCGGTCGCTCAGCCAACAACAGTGTGTAGATTTGATGGATGACAATACGTGAGACTCGAACGTCAGTTTCTTCAGTCAGGAGACGATGAGCACTGAATGGGTTAATCTGCCTTAACTTACAGTCTTGAAGGTTTTTTTCTTCTGTTTCGCGATTGATAATCACTAAGGGGGGCGCAACTGACAGCGACCCACAAAATTTAAAGAGATGGTTGACGTCGATGACTGTCCATTCTGTGTGTGATCGTCCACAGTACGCAGGTCTCCAGAGGTTTGGGGCTGCGTGGCGAGGGACGTGAAAGACACTACAGTGGAATGCAGTAGCTGCAACAAAAACCATGCTGTCCTTCCAGGCATTCAGGGCTTCGAATCTCCCTTCCGCACAAAACCGAATCCTTACTACCTCTTTCTCTCTCGCTACCTATCTAGCAACGGATCTTCCACGCCCATTCCCGGGTTTCCATTCTTCTTTCCCTTCGTGACAAACAACGCTCGCTATCATTATATTATATATTTTCTCTCTCTAAGAGCATGAGAGGGGCTTCCTGTCATTGATTTTACATGAAACCGGGAGCCAAG
The DNA here is from genome assembly GCA_902729315.2 of Spirodela intermedia. Taxonomy (NCBI): domain Eukaryota; kingdom Viridiplantae; phylum Streptophyta; class Magnoliopsida; order Alismatales; family Araceae; genus Spirodela; species Spirodela intermedia. The sequence continues at coordinate 2,269,715 of LR746276.1, read as the reverse complement.
ATCTCCGGACTGCTTTCCTTCGTTTTTTCAGTTGTAGTTTTTCTGTCTACCGTTACTGGTTTGCAGAGCGCAGGCGGAGCAGACATACACAGAGATAGGAATTAACAATGAGGGGCGGGTTCGAGCAACCATTAACGGCGACAAGTTATGCCGACCCAATGCAGAAGACCCCCGCGTGAGTTGGGTTGTTTTCTCCCAAGTCAGCTGTTGTCGTCGTCCCCCTCTCCCGTCTTTCTCTGTCTTAAAACGCTCATAAAATGGTTTTTCTTCTATCTGCATTCTCCACGGCATCCCCCCCGCACATGCAACAGCGTGTTGGGGAGAGAGCTCTAAACACTAGGATTTATATTATGTCGCTACAGAGAAAGAGAGAGGTAATTCCCTGGAGTGCACGCTGGTGAGAGAGAGAGAGAGAGAGAGAGAGAGAGAGAGGTAATTCCCTAGAGCGCACGCAGGTGAGGGGGAGGTAGCCCATGTAAAGAGAAATGAGAAGAATCGGCGCCTGATGCGGATACGGACACAATTGAGCTGCATAAGATTTACAACTGGGAAAAGAGAATATTAAACAGGGTGTGGGGACTGAGGTCATGCAGTCCACCGGCGGGGCCCTACACCCCTGCCGCCATCCGTACGGAGAGGCTGGCCGGAGGAGGCGGATCCCGAGGAGGCCGTCACGGTCACCGCCGCCCCCACTCCCACCGCCGTTGGCCGGAGGCCCGGCAGGGATGGTCCACCGCCTGCAGCGTAGGCAATTATAAGGAAGCCTTAAATGCAAGGATCTGGTCCAGGAGGGACGGGGGAAGACAGCCGTCGCTACCCGTTGCTTCTGGCAGACGCGAGGTCGGGCGACCACGGCAGACGCTCTCCCTAGCTCGCCTTGTCGGAGGGAGGGTGCACCTGCAGGCGCGTCCCCCCCGGTCCTGCCCCACAGCTGGAAAGACGGGGTTTCGTCTTGTCGCTGTCATGACACCGGGGAAGGAGTAGCCTTAATTGACGTGCCAACCGCACCCCACTCGGCGGTGCGACCTTAGCTGCACACCGGCGCCTGTCCTCTTCTTCCGGCGACCTTCTAGCTTGGCGTAACCTGGTGGCGGTGGCGCTGAGTAGAGACTTCTCCAAGCGAAAGAGTAGGTTTCCAAAGAGAGCTCCACGATCTTTAATGGCGGCAGCCAAAGGCCATCCTTGCCGTCGCAGAAGGTGGTCAATGGCAAGGGTGTCCCTACACCGCTGCCAGCAGGTGGTGTGGGAATTTTCCTTCTGACTTCACGGAGATCTACTGCCCAGTCTAGCAAAACAGGAAGCTTTGAAGAGTATTGGTAGACTGGGGCTGGAAGCGGACTCCGTAGCCCAGAAGAAGTGACAACCATTTTTGGGCCTCTGACTTCACGTTCGTGGTAACCACACGGACTTGGGTTTGTTGTTCACTAAGATATGAAAATCCTAGCACCTCACAGTATAGTACGAAGTGATAATAGGCACCACTCAGCCAAAGATCTCGTGAATCAATGAATGACCCGCTCTCAATGCTGACATTGTTTTACCAAGAAGCTCTGTTTTGTTGAATCTTATGATTCATCTCATCATCAATCACAAAATTTGCTCTTGTAGAAAATGTAATTTTTTTTTAGTTTTAGTGAGACAATTGGTCAGTATGTTGGTCTCCAAGTTTTATTTTGTCAAAGACAATCAAAGTTTATCATGCTTATAGTACCCTCTCTTTGTGAATATATTGACGTCATATTCCTTGGATATCAGCTTTTCAATTTTTTCAATGAAAACCATGGCTATGATCCTCTTATAATATTTTGAACATGTTTTCGTGGCCCTGTCAATGAGAAAAAGGAAAAAAAAATCCCTACCTCATGTTAGTTCTTATTTTAGCCAACTTTGAAAAACAATGTGTTTCCTAAAATTCTTTACATATAATTGTATTTGAACAATTCAATTTTACCCATTGCATATGCATATTGTGAGAATTAACATATATTGTCTCAATTATATATGATTTTTACAATATTAAAATTGGCCCCATGACATGATTTTCTCAAAATATCTTTGATCATATGAGATTTTTTTAGTCATTGCTATAATACTTCTTACAATTACAATTCTTATTAGAAATTAATAAGGGGAAGCTACTTTTCTTTCATGGATTTTGTATGAAATGAATTAATTTACTAATATGAAATAATATAATAGTATTATTTTTATACATTTAATACAAGGTAAAAGTTAAATTCTAGTTTACTATAATTTTTGAAATTCAGGGAGAGATTCAAGCAATGATGATATGTAAAATTCTATATTTTCGTCTATCCAAGTTTTCATTCATAATTAATGAGCTAATTATCAAATACATGTTTTACAATTTATATCATGAATGGATTGGTGACTAAGCCATTGATATCACAAATCGTTTGTCAATTCCACCTTACTAGTATTCTTGTTCAATTTACCTATTGCATATATGTTATGGAACTGATGACTTGTGTGTTAATTCTTGTCGTAGATGAAGTCTTTGACAAACCCTTATTAATGACATCAAAAGAACAAGAGATTTCCATAATATTCAAAATATTTTTTCATTATCAATGGTAGAAATTTTTATTTAACTAATTTGAGTTTAATAATAAAAAATACAAAATTTAAATATTTTTTGATCATTGTGCAATATTTTGTACCGAAGAAAATGATAGTATTACATCAATGTCAATGTTAATATGATAAATTTCACCTATTTTTTTAAAGCCTATGTCATGTAGAAAATAACTTACTATGAGGATGGAAATTCAATTGTGAACATAAGTATCAACTTCTAGGTGTTGACAGGGTAGTATTATGATCAGCTGCATCAAGTCCAAGGTATAGAGAAACACACAAGGTCAACATAGTTGTTGATATCTTTACTTGATTTAAGTGTGTCAAATCTTTTACACTTTTTGGTATTTAAATCTTAAAAAAGATCCATATACATATAATAGATGTCAACAATTTTGAAGGTGTCCAGAAACCATAAAAAACTTTGATAATTTATGAGACAAGCCAAAGATATGAGCATAATCAATAATGCCACTACTGAATGAGCAGCCAAATCTTTTTTGCAATCCATGCTAAGACATTTCTTTTGACCTTATATGTAGGTAATTGTGGTCAAAATGCTGAAAAAAAGCATATCATGAGATGGGCACATAACATGTTCAACTATGCATACATGAAAAAAGCATTTAATTAAGTCCAATTATTTTTCTAATTGCAGAATTTACCACTGGCTTTCTTTCAAGTAATGTAAAAGCAAGTTTGATATCAAATAATACTAGCATGTGGTATAAACCATAGTTTAGCATGATGGTTAGCTAAGATATATGTTGGATAATCTAGAAGAAATCCCAAGACATGCTTTAGTTGGATAATGAGTTTTAGGTTAATTAAGGATGTAATGTATAGTTTCACTGAAATGCACTTCATTTACTCAAAAGTTTTTTTGGTTTGTCATAGAAGTAAAAAGTGCAATGTTGATTTCTCATTTGATGTGAAATCCAAGACATCATCACATTGTCTACTTCATTTATATGAATAATTGTTCTTTACTTTGATGTATAATGCCATATATAAATATTTTTAAAATTATATAAATAAATTATTTGAAATTATAATTATATAAATAATAATTTATCATATGATCATATTGTGGTTGATAAGTCTTCATTATCATGAGTTAATAATTTATTAATAATATAATTTTAGTCTTAACTCATGATAAATAGACTTATATTTTTGTTAAATTATGTAAAATAATTTATAATTAGTTAATATGATTTTTTTATTAATTATGTAATTTATGAAAATTTATATAGTTTTTATAATACTATTTTTGAGATAAATAAAATAAAATAAAATAAAATAAAAAGATAGAAAAAGGGGCAACTTATCAACTAGTCGGGCCCACAAGTGAATTAGAAGCATAGTCGAACAGAGCCATGAGTAAGGGCTTGGGCAATTGAGGATGGACTAATAAAGGATGTGTGCATCACTCTCCTTCCATGTCACTAGTGGCTAACTAGGCATGAGGCAAGGAGTGGTTGTACACATGTGAGAAATGGACTCATTGACTATCAAATCTTGTATTACTATATATCTACTCAAAAATTCAGCATATAATTCATATGAGATTAAATAATGGTCACAACCACTGTATAAATTTTTTATCATTTAATTACCTAAAATATCTTTTATTTATTAGAAAGAGAGACTTTTATGATGTCACTTTATAAAAGTATTCATATACTTATTTCGCTCTCTTTCATGCAAATGGGCGACTAGTGAGGGTTTGAATCCTACTAAAGTTAAAACTCATATTTTGATTTGATTAAATTATAATTTTTTTATAGATTTCTAGTGAATGATTAAACTACAATAATCACTCAATTATGAGTGAAATTTTCATCAACGTAATTTATAGAGCATCATTACTAAATTTTCTAAATGATTATGAATAAAAAGATTGTAAATTTATCGAGTAAATTATCTCTAATTAATGACGAATAAGCTATTGTCTGAAAGAAGATGATTCATTAAGAGACGAATTATTATGTTTTGAGAGCATACTAGATGCAATGAAAAGTTTCTTTTTGTTGTACAAACTTGATGATGAAGTTCTTTAAGACATGCCTCACCTCTATCTAACTCATCTCTATTAAGTGACAGTTGTCAGAAAATTGTAAAGTTATCATTTTTCTTCTGTACTAGATGACAATTGTTGGAGTCAACTTGATGACTCATTTTATTAATTTTTAGATTTTGCAAGAAGATTTAGAAATTACCGACATCATCTTTGTCAAAAGAAAGCCTTTAAAGTTTTAAACATTTACACTGACAATTCTTCCAAATGTTCAAAGATTATAATACATTACTGATACATTACTATCATAATGTTGGAACTTTATTTTATTATTTTTAACTAGTTAAAATTTCATTATTATTTTTTAGACTTTGAAAGAGATCTAATAAATTTCCAAGTTGTCCATATCTAAAAAGAGCCTTTGAGGCCATAGACATCACATGATAACTATATCAAATATAAAATTTTAGTGATCACTATCATAAGACCAGAATTCTATCTTTTTTACTTTCAGCTTAATTTTTATTTCCTTTAGTGATACTATGTGTGATTTCAAGTTTTTAAATTATTCTACATTCAATTACAACTCTTCTAGTTTGTACACATCTTAATTTGATTAATTAAATCGTTTGTATATACTTTCATAAGAATTACCAAGTAAAACTTTATTTCTGCCCAATTCACATTCATCAGATACTAACGTCATCCTAATGTCTGCACCTTTATTTTCTTTTTTTAAAGAATATTAAATATTTTTATTTTTATTTTTTAGTCTAAAATTTATAAAAAATCATATATATTTTAAAATTCTAAAATATTACCTAATATTATATTACATCTTTGTGATTGATCTAAAAATATTTACTATTTTTGAAACTTTATTGAATTATGATCAATATACTTTTTCAGAAATACATCTAAATATCTAAAAATTGATATTTTATAATTTTATAAATTTTAAATTTATGTGATTTATTATATGATAATTAATTTACATAAGTGGTCAACACTATTCCTATCATAAGTAGTTAATCATTTTCAATAAATCATCCACACATTAAAGGGGTAATGTGGGATACAAACTAAAAGAAAATATTCATATATTACGAAAAAATTTAAATATACCAAATATTACGAAAAAACTTATCAAATGTCTCTAATTGTAACTTAACATACCAAATAATTTAAAAAATAAATATTTAGCAACTAAAATAATGTAAGGAATGGTATTATAATATTGTGGGGGAGTTATATAAAAATCTTGAAGTATTTATGAATGAATAGGTTGATTTATGATGAGTCTCCAATCCTCAAATCTTGAAACTTTTGGTAGTGGAAGAACATTTTCGACAAAATAAAGTATGTACATCTTTTCTATTGAAGGTATTCACGCTAGTGTTGTAAAATGTTTTGCACACTAGTAGTAGATAATAAATTGACAATATACTCAAACAATCACAATATATATTTTATCAATAAATTTTAAAAAAATATTCTTAAAATGGGTAATTTGCTGAAAGATTATTCATACCATTTTTTAGTGTCACCAAGGACTTGATCAAGCCCCAGCTTGGGACTACTTCAAGGCACATACAGAAGCCATTAGTTGATAGACATGTTTCAATGTTTACTCTATTTGAAGATCATGATATAGACATATTTTCCCAACTATAAAATTGGAGCTAAGGAATCTAATATGAATTTAAAATTCATCAAGACTCTTAAAACTTCTACTATAAGTTCTTAAGTTTCATGATATTTTTTTGGTATTCTAATGATCCAGAATCAAGGCTTGGCTGATGTGAAGGTCTTCTCAACATTAGTAGAATTGTAATAGAAATTGTAAATCCTATCTAGTAATTCAATAAAGAATTAAATTACCCATTTTTTCAAATATCAATGTTCAATAATTAAAAGGGATAAAAAGAAAAATTATGATCCTTAGGACCCAAAGTTCTATGATAAGAGTTCTATTGTCACACTACAGAGAAAAAAGTAAGTTTTATGTGGATACAACTAACAAGGCATCTGAAATGGGTTTAATCAAGAAAATAATATAAAATATCTTCCTTGAGTATGGAATTTTTTCGATAAGTTTAATAGACAAGAACAAGAGAAAGAAAATATAAATATAAACTAAATAGGTACCACATGTGGACAAATTGAGTACATGAGTAAATTAACTAATGTAAATTCATGAATTAATCAATATAGTAAAAACAATTACCCATGTAAAGAAAATGATTCTAATTTTTTTTTCTTAAAATAAAATTATTTGTGAGGTGTAATGAATGAACACCTTGGAATTATGATTTTTGGTTATAACTATGTTGAAAATATTCAAGTGGCTTAATACTTGGAAAAAAGTTATAGTTCATGATTTTTTTTTCTAAGAATACAAATGGAGGGACAAATGTTGTTGATGTTAACAACTATAAAAGATTGAAGGGTGACCAATGTCCATAAAGTGTAAGGATATTCTATCATTTAAACTTTTCCATACAAATATTGCATAATGCTTATTTTTAGACATTGCTTCAGTTTAAAAAAATTTGACATTTCATTTTAAATTTTTTGAACAAATGGTTCTGAAAATTGTAAACTACAATTTGATATTGAACTTGACTTTAATAAATAGTTTCAGCATGTGAGATATAATACACAAATAAAGGATTTTCACTTATTAAATCACTAAAAAATCCACAAACTGAAAAAGTTTCATAATTTTCCTTTGATTTCTTCATTATGTTACCTACAAATGTCTTACCATGATTATAGCTAGCAATGTACTAGATGAGTCAACTTTGGATTTAACCCATGTTCCTAAGATTGGAAAATAAATTATTCCACTTGTTTCTATCCTAAACTGAAATGAGACTAGTTAAGGGTCAATTCAATGTATTACTAGTAAAGTATATTTGAAAATGATTCTAAGAAGAACAAGGTGCTCTTAAAAATATGGATGTAAGCCAAGATGAAAGACCATATTATTTGATGAGCATCACTCTCTCTCTCTCTCTCTCTCTCTCTTTCTCTCTCTCTATATATATATATATATATAATATTGATGTCTTCATTACTATGAGTTCATAATTATTAATTAATATATTTCAGCCTTAAATCATGATTAATAGACTTATATTTGTGTTAAATTATGAAAAATAGTTTTCAGTTGATTAAAATATTTTTTGACTAATTATGTGATTTTATGTGAATTTATATGATTTTTATAATCTTATTTGTAAAATAAAAAAAAGTAAATAAAATAAAAAGATAGAAAAACAAGGGGACTCATTAATTAGTCGGGTCTACAAGCAGGTCGGAAGCACAACTGAGGTGGTGCTGCAAGTAAGGGCTCGAGTGGCTATGGACCAATGAGGCCATGTGTACATCATTCCTCTTCCACGTCACTAGTGGTCAATTAGTTATGGGGTAAGAAGTGGTTATACACACAAGAAAGAGACTCATTGATTCTAAATGTGATATGATTATATATTTGCCCAAAACTTTAGCATACAACTGATGTGGGACTAAATTAGTAGTCAAACCTTCCCCAAAATATTTTGATTATTTCAATACCTTAAATACCCCTTAGTTATAATAATGATATGTCATGATGATATTACTTTATAAGCGTACTTCATAACTTATCCCTTCTCTCTCATGCAAGCAGACAATTAATGTGAGTTTGAATTCAATTAAAGCTAAAAGTCTTATTTTTATTTGATTAAATTGTGACTTTTCTATAGATCGTGAGTGAGGATTAAGCCACCAGAATCACTCGATCATCGACGAAAATCTTGTCAACACGATTTGTGAAGCATTATTACTAAATTTTTTGAACAATTCACAATAATAAGATTAGAAATCTGTCAAGTAAATCATCTCTAATTGATCAACAAATAAGTCGTTGTCGATAAGAGGATGATCTAGCAGGAGACAAATGACGTGATTTACTATACAATGATCTAATTTTGACGCCATTGCTAGGGATGTATTACATAATATTTAGTATTTTTTTATTTTTCTCTTAAAGTACACAAAAAAAATTAACTGTTATTTTATTTTCTTCTTGCTAATTTTTTTAAAAAAAGGAAATAAAGAGAAATAAGGCAAGGACTGGAGCATACTGAAGGAGGATAACAATTACTAGACATTTTTTTTGACTTTATTGATTTTTTTGACATGGTAGAAGATTCTTACATCTAAGGCTAGAAAATCCTTTCATTATTTCATTCAAAACTAAAAATCCGAAAGAAAAATTAATTTTGATAGATCCTGAAGGAAGTATAGGTCAAATTGAGAACAATCCTATGTCTATGAAAAATCACTATTTCTCTCATTTATTTCAAAAAGCCTCTAATATTAGAGTCTGATTAACACCCACTATTAAATTCGAAATAAATTTAAAATTTTTTCAAATACTCCTTAATTTTCATGAACTGCCTTTAGAAGAACTTCATCAGCACTTGGAAAAATTTCATATGGTCTATGATTTAGTTGATCTTCTTCAAGTTACATTGAAAATTATTAAGATGAAATTATTTTCTCATACATTTAGAGAGAAAGCTAGTCATTAGTTATTCACATTAGATAGAGAATTAACTAGTTGGAAAGATAGAATAGGCTCTTATTCAAAAAAATTATCTCTTAGGAAAAATTCAAATATAAGAAAACATATATAGAGTTTTTCTCAAAGATCAAGAGAAACTTTACATAAGACATAGGAAAAATTTAAAGATTTACTTAGAAAGTGTCTTCATCATGCTATACCCAAGTGACAGCTCAATAGAACTTTTTATGATGAATTATTAGAACAACATAGAAATATAGTTGATTTTATATGTGGAGGAGTTTTTATGGAGAAAACCCCTAATGAGATTTATAGTCTTTATGAGAATTTAAGTGAAAATTTTAGAGATCAAGCCTCTTTTGAATTATATGATAGGGATAAGAAGAGAGGAATTTATGAATTACATCATGATGATGATTCTAATTTAAGAAATGAGGGTAATCAGATTAATCAAAGATTAGAAAAACTTACTTTACTTATTGAGAATATTAGAAAGACTCCTAACTATCAATTGAATGCATATAGTGCTTGTCCTATGTATGATGAAAATGATTATTTCGAATTTCAATATCATCCTAGGCAAAAACAAGTGCAGGTACCCAATGATTTTAGTAAAAATAGGAAATATTTTTCTAATTCTTATAATCTTAATTGAGGGAATAATTTTTCATGGAGAAACCTAAATAATATTCAAAATCTAAAAACACAGATCTAATTTAAATTTTGAATTTCGTCCAAAATAAGAACATAGATTTCAAGAAAATCAGCCCTCTCAAATCTAACCTAATGCTATGAAAATGATGCAACAAATGAGTCAAATGATGTAACAAATTATGAATCAAATGATGTTGCACTAAAAACAAATTATAGAGGCTTTTGAGAATAGGAGAGAAGAAGGATAGCCACTCAACCAACCTATAGAGAATTCAAGAAACTATCCAAGTAAGATTTCAGCAAGGAGAGTCTTGCTTGATAACTTTAGGAAAAAACTCATGAAATGAAAATATTAAGATAGTAAATACATTGAGTGAGAATATTTTACCTGATCTTTATTTTCAATTGTTAGAAGAAATCGATGAGCATTAAAAGTAAATGAGAATATTAAGACTGAAAATATAGTAGTAGAAAATTTGAATAAAATCATTTATTGCTTATAATTGATGAATGAATATAGTGAGGATGATGAGGAGAAAGAACTTTTAGATGAAGAAACAACAACTGATCATGGAAGAATCATCCAAATTTTAGTAAGAAGAAGTAAGGACAGAAATGAAGAAAAACATTTTCAAGTGAGGAAAAATCAATTAATTTGGGAGATGTAGGAGACGAAATTAATAAACATAATCATAATTTTACAGCCATAGATGTTGATAGTGAGGATGAGAATGTGTATCATAAAGCAAAATTAGAAGATAGCTCTTGAGAAGATGAAGAATTTCATGAGTTGAGAAATAAAAAACAAAAAAAAGAGTTGATTCAACTAATGGGGAGAAACAAAAATAAAGGATATGAATATAGAGATAATTTTGGAGGAAAAAATTTGAATTTTACTGAATTCATTAAGTCTGAGATAAAAGAAAACAATCCTTTTATCCTTGAAAACCCACAACCCATTAGAATTATTTCTAAGCTTGAAATATTTCACTTTTCACAAATTAAACAAATATGTATGGAAGATAAAATAGAGCAGGGAAAGATTATGTAGATAAAATAACAAATTAAGAAATGGGTGAGTGGAAGAATTAGAAATATCAATTTAGATGAAAAAATTCTAGATTAGGTAAGAGCTAATTTGAAAATTATATGGCTTGATCATATTTAATGGTCTATTAATAGACAGTATTTATTAATGAATGAGAGCCTTACAAAATAAGACATAAATGAAGAAATATTATTTTCAAAATGAAAATATTAGTTTTGAGAAAATTTTGTTAATTTTCATTTTATTTTGGCTGAAAGTATGTCAAGGTATATATATGAAGTATATAGATTTATGCTAAATCTGAAAAAGAATATCATGAAACTTACCTTGGGATACAAATATATTTTGATCGCCACAGATCATCTTATATGATATAAGAGCTATCTAGTTACAGACATTAAATTCAATGCTACATGGGAGGCAACCCATGATTTTTTATTTCATTCTGTTTGATTTTTTTTAAGCTCTATTTTTCTTAGAATTTTGTAGTACTTATTTTTGTATTTATTTTTTCAAAAAAGTGTAAAAGGAGGAGCGTAAGATGAAGTGAAAAATTAAAAATGAAGTTGAGGTGATGTCTTTCTGAGCTTTATCATTTATGACAATATTTTTAATGCTTAACTTTGCATATATGCATGCTTCACTTGAAAATTATATTTTCTACATATTTTGTTTCAATTTTTCTGTATCGTTGAGGACAATGTCATTTTTAAGTTGGGGGTGAAGTATTAATTATTAATTTATGCTGTAACACAATTAAGAACGTGTTTGTATTTTATTTTTATTTTTTATGCTCACATAGAATAGTAACTAAAAAAATAAAAATAAAATAAATTTGGAAAACTACGACATCTATTTTCTAGTTTTCTATCATGAACAATAGATTATCAAAAATAGCGGACAAAAAATAGCCCAAAATTTGAAATTCTAGAGACCTTTTTCTCACATTTCAATCCCCTAGACATATATTATTGAAATTTGAAATTACAACTATAAAGAGGGTAGTTTTGATTTATTTTTGACAAATTTATTGTTGCTAAGAACATAACTGAAAATAAAAAGTAGAATTATCAAAATTATCTAATCTAAAATTTTCTTACATCATATTGCATGTATGAAAAATTAAATCAATTAAATTGATTGATATCAAAAGATACTAGGAAGATTATTATTGAGTCAAAAGAATGATCTAGTAGCATAAAATTTTAGAATACTCTTTGGATACATGATAGATAACATGAATTTGATTTTACAGATTTTCACTTTATGATCTTGATGGATAATATTTACTTGATGTGAAAATTTAATTAATCATTTGAGTTTAATGGAGATTTTTGTACCCTGATTTATAGGACTTGTGAGAAGAAATCACTTATTTCAAGAAAAGAAAAGAAACCAATGCAAAAAATTAAGAAATGAATAGTACACATAGAGGGTGTGAGACATCATTCTCATTGTTGAAAATCGTGCACAGAAAAACACTTGCTACAAAATAAGTGGATAAAGTGAAAGCCCAAAAATAAAAAGTACATATAGAGGGTGTGAGACATCATTCTTATTGTCGAAATTTGTCTATAGTAAAAGCTACTTATCTACTATAAATATATATAAAAAAAGAGAAGGAAGAAATATAGTGTAAACTTCAAAAAATCAAGTCATAAAAAAATAAAATATAGGATTAATATTATTTTTGGATGATTATTGATAATTGGAACATCTTGTAAATATATCTATGAGTGAAGAAGTGATAAAGATGTGAATAGAAGAAGTGAAGTCTAAATTGTTATTCCAAGGAGTGCTTAAATATTTAAGTACTTGACATCATTTTTAAATACTTGATATAAGAATCTAAAGTGTCTAAAGATGTATCATTTCTAATTGTATTTTTATTCAAATATGATGTTTGAGATTTGTAAATTTTTATTTTCGTAATTCTATTACTAAGAGACTAGCAATGATTTAAGTTGGGGGGTGTGATAAGTCTTCATTATCATGAGTTAATAATTAGTAAATAATGTAGTTTTAGTCTTAACTCATTATAAATTATGTTAAAGTGTGAAAAGTAGTATTTAGTTGATTAACGTTAATTTTTGAGTAATTATGTGATTTTATGAATTTATATGATTTTTATAGTCTTACTTTTGAGATAAATAAAGAAAAAGAAATAAAAATAAAAATATAACAAAAATGAGGGGGGACCCATCGGCTAGCCGGGCTCACAAATGGGTTGGAAGTGCAATGGGGGAGGAGCTGTGAGTAGGGGCTCGAGCAGCTAGGATCGATAGGGGCACATGTGCGCCACTCTCCTTCCACGTCACTAGTGGCCAGCCGACTGGGGGCAAGGAGTGGTCGTACATGCACGAGAAAGGGACTTGATTAGAAATGTAATATTACTATATACTCACCATAAACTTTGGCACACAAGTGATGTGAGATTAAACTCACGTCACACCTTCTTCAAAAAGGGTAGGCAGTCAATGCAAGTTCAAATCCTTTGAGAACCAAAACTCATATTTTTTATCTGATTATCGTAACTTTTTTGTAGATTGTTAGTAAAGGATTAAGCAATCAGAATTGCTAGATCATTGGCGAAAATCTCATCAATGTAATTCGCGGAGTAGTGTTACCAAAATTGTTGAATGATTCGTGATAAAAGGATCACAAATCCATCAAATAAAGTATCTTCGATTGATTGACGAACAAGTTGTCATCGGAAAGAGGACGATCCACTGGGAGATGAGTCGTCACCTCTTGAAAACGTACCGGATGTGATGAAGAGCCTCCTCTTACTACGCCGACTTGAGTACGAAGCTCCCTAACAACTGCCCCACCTCTATCTAGCTCCTCTCTAGCAATTGTCACCTATTAGAGTGGAAAAATGACGACTTTGTGACTCTCTAGCAGCTATCACTTGACAAAAAGGAGTTGGATGAAGGTGGGGCGCGTGTTAGGGAGCTTTATCCTCAAGTTTGCACAACAAGAGGAGGCTCTTCATCGCATCCGATACACTCTCAGGAGGTGGTGACTCGTCTCTCAGTGAATTGTCCTCTTCCCAATGATGGCTTGTTTGTCGATCAATCAAAGATGCTTTACTCGATAGATTCATGATCCTTTATCGTGAATCGTTCAATAATTTTAGTAATAATGCTCTACAAATCGCATTGACGAGATTTTTACCGATGATCTAATGATTCTGGTTACTTAATCCTTCACCGATGATTTGTAGAAAAGTCATAATAATCAGATAAAAAATATGAGTTTTAGCTCTAGGAGGATTTGAACCCGCGCTGGTTGCTCACCCTTTCTAGGGAAGGTGTGATGTGAGTTTAGTCTCACATCGCTTGTGTGTTGAAGTTTCTAACAAATATATAATAATATTACATTTCTAATCAAGTCCTTTCCTTGCACGTGTACAACTACTCCTTGCACCACAGCCGGCTGGCCACTAGTGACGTGGAAGGGGAGTGGCGCACACATGCCTCTATCAGTCCTAGCCACTCAAGCCCTTACTCATGGCTCCTCTCCCACTGTGCTTCTAACCTACTTGTTAGCCCGCCTGGCTAGCAGCCCCCTCCTCATTTTGTTATATATATATTTTTATTTTTTTTCTTCATTTATCTCAAAAGTTAGACTATAAAAGTCATATAAATTTGTATAAAATCACATAATTATTCAAAATTTACGTTAATCAACTGAAAATTACTTTTCACATTTTAACACAAATATAAATCTATTTATCATGAGTTAAGGCTAAAACTATATTATTTACTAATTATTAACTCATGATAATAAAGACTTGTCAATGAGTCATCATCTCCTAAGAGCATACTAAATGCGATGAAGAACCTCTTCTTACTATGCAGAGTTGAGGATGAAGCTCTAGGACATGCACCCTACTTTCATTCATCTCTTCTTCGTCAAGTGATAGTCGTTGGAGAGTCATAAAGTTATCTTTTTTCCACTCAACTTAGTGACAATTATCAAAGACGATTCAATAACCCATTTCATTGATCTTTAGACTTTGTAATAAGATTTAGAAAATATTTATATTGTCCTTATTCAAGGAGAGCTTTTGAGGTTATGGACACTACATAACAATTCTCTAAAATACTCAGAATTCTTATTTATCATCGACACATATCACCGTGATGCTGGAACTCTATTTTATTCTTTTTTTTAATTATTTTTACTTCTACTATTATTTTCTAAACTTCAAAAAGAAGATTCAACAAATGACCAAGTTGTCTATGTCTAAGGAGAGCTTTTGAGGCTATGGACATGGTTTGATAACCCTCCTGAACATAGAAATTCAATAATTATTATCGCGAGGCCAGAACTCTATCTTTTCTACTTTCAACTTAATTCTCACTTCATTTAGTGATAATTTATATGATTTCTACTTTCTAAATTATTCTTCATTCAATTACGATTCTTCAAGCTTTTATAGATTTTAATTTGATCAATTAAATCATTTGTAATCATTTAGGTAAGAATTATCAGATGGAACTCTATTTCCATCTAATTTATGTTTGTTAGGTGCTAATATCATCTCGACATCGGCACTTCTTATTTCTTTTTTCACAAACTTTAAATATATTTTATTTTTATTTCTTAGTCTAGAATTCATAAAAAATCATATATTTTAAGAAAACATCTAAAATATTACTCAATATTATATTACATCCTTGTGATCGACTTGGAATATTTTCATTATTTTTGAAACTTTATTGAAATATAATTAATATATTTGTTCAAAAATACTTCTAAATATCTAAAATTGGTATTTTCTAATTTTATAAATTTTAAATTTATGTGATTTATTATACAATGACTAAGTCACGTCAAATATATATGTATGTATATCTATATATGTGTAAAAAATCTCCCTCTCTCTTTCATAATGAATATTTTTGATGTTGGTAACATGAGGAGCTTTCTTTGGCTGAACTAACTAATGATTTGTAGATTTTCAAAGAATAGGTGGAATCACTAAAAATAAATAATTTTTTAATTTGCATTTTAGTTGCTTTGACATTCCCCAAAATAAATGCATGATTATTCTAATCGGCTACTTCAATTTTTTCCAAACTAGTTTGCATTGGTAACAATTGGTCTGATTTATATTTCTCACTTATTGAAGATAGTTCTTATGTCAATGCACATATTGAGATTTTTCTTTCAAAAATACACATCTTTAATTCAAAAAAACAATCTTTTTTTATTAGGTTATTATGAGGTTATTGAGTCAAAACATATTAATTCCTTTTCTGATTTTAGACAAGAAATTTTATTGCATGCAACTTCCTAGTTGCAATGTAGAATGCATTTCACTAGAATTTAAGAAGCTTCATATGTTGGTAGAATTCTATGTCAAATGAATTATGAGAAAAATATTTTTCATGCCACTATCAAGAAATCCAATAGTGGTGATTATTTTAATAGTCATAGGTAAAATTTAAAATTTTAATGAATACAAAAGATATATATTTATCTATTGACAAATGAGTACTAAACTAGAAGACTACAACAAACTATATAATTATAAAATAAAAAAATAAAAAAATAAAAATTAAAAATTAAAGGGAACTTAGTAATAATAGTAAGGCATGGAACTTATGTAAACCATATAAATAACAAGCATTCCAAACCTGAAAAAAAATCATAATAACTTATTTGTTATAAAAGGCTAAAAGAGAACCTATTAGGTAAAGTAAGTGTTGAAATGATATGACTAGTTCTATATATAATGATGATCATTTTTTCCTTAATAATCTACTACTTATACTTGTTATATTAGTTTTAATTTCATTTGTCTACTTTCAGTCTTAGCAGAGACTATCTTCTAATATTAATTAATTTCTTCAATAATACATAATAATTTTAATGAGATCCATGACCCAAATCACACAAATTTTTCTCCATATAGACCAAACCCCTATAGTGCCAAATATGAATGCTAGCACCTTGTGTCATTACCAAATGCATTATATCCTCACCAAACAATTACTCTAAGAACTTTTGGAGGGTATATGATGGTAGATGAATTGACTGATCACTAAATTGATATGATGACATGAAGAACTTAATGATGATTGTTGAATCTTTTATATTTGTTGAAACTTTACTTTTGAATACCCCTCCAAGCATAAGCTTTTGTCTTATACTACTTTATTATTTTCTCAAAACTATAATAATTAAAATACTAATTCAAAAAGGTTTTTTTTCGAAATATATGGTAATCACATTTGAACTTTAAAACTTTAAATTTTCTTATTTTTTTGCATAAATTTGATTTTAAATTCGAACTAAAGCTCCATAAAATAGTGGACAACAATTGAATAATGATATCAACTTCAAAGGATCAAGTTATTAATTTTCTTTTATCCACATAAGTATCTGAAGTGTCAAGTTAAGCTATTTTTTCATACTAAAATATTTAATGCATTTTTTGTTTTATTGCTGATTTAATATGCATGATAGTTTTTAGAACTAATGAAAATGATATAGAATTGAGACACTACAACAATATGGGGTCATTACATATAATCTGGATGAAATGTTTTGATTTTGCAGATGTGTCAACATGCGTGTAGACTCATACCATGTGACCATATGCTTAATTTTTATTTTGTAAATGTTTCATATGTTTATAATTTAGTATCTTCAATTATTCCTAAGATAGAGAAATAACTTATTTTTAAGGATTAAAACCTTGCATTTAATCATGAGTAATTCAATCATATTTTTTTTATAAAGGAAAATAATATGATTATTTTTTGAATATATTAAACATTTAAATCATATAAGTGACGTGAATAAGCATCAATATGAGATAATAATTTGGAATAAATTATTACTTTTAATAAAAAACCAAGGGCATCAAGAATAAGGTCATAGAAGAATTAAGAAGGGAGGGGTTAAATTGCTCATTTTTCTCTTGATGATATGAAATAATAAAATTGAAGGTCATTGATGAAGAATGTTTTAATAACAAACTCACAATGAATAATTAAAGTGATTGATAGGAATGGCATAGTATAAATATATCTTCTTTGTGTTCCCCTATATATCAATAGTACAATTAACTCATTTTAGGTTTTAGTTCATGCACACTAGATTCATGTCCTTAACAACTCCACTATCTAAAATATAGTTCTTAAATTAACTCTAGCCAATAATATACTCTATTGGCTTATTATCTTATACAAGTGACAATATAAAGTACGTAATGAAACTAGATGGTGAGAGGCTTTTACAACAACGACATAAATGGCTTCAAAGAGAGATAAATTAAGCATTATGACTATTGACTATGGAACATCCTTGCAAAAGTGTACAAACCTAGAGTTGAAAGTCTTTATCATCAATTTAGCACCTTTTAAGGTCATCAATGAATATTTATCTTGGACACATATTATTGTCATTTCCAAGGTACTAATTCTCTTCATCATTGAATTTCTTTTTTGTGCTTCCTACCTTGTTGCCTCTACCTTTTTTCTCTCCTTTTTTTAGTTTCCAATTTTATGATATTTATGGAAATCCTACTTTTCACTTGTTTTTCAATATTTAACCTTATCGCATGCCCTATTCATTCCATAGGAATCTTCTCACATCAAATATATATAGTTAATTTTGTTACTACAATGTGGTCTTTTAGAGGTCTACTAACATAGGATTATTATGCTAATGCATTAATTAAATTACTGAGCTAATCTTAAACAGCTACATGATTCAATTGTCTATGTGTATATTTAAGATTCATATGATCTATACATTACCCCATACCTTATGAAAGACTATATTGAGCTTGGCATACTTAATTATTTTACAATATAATTTCTTATCTATTAAGAAATTAATGTTAATATACGCCATGGTTTCACAATGCAACTCATCCTAAATTGTTGTAATAAGCATGATATACTTTGTTATTTAGAAACAATACTTCTCATATAACATTAATGTAGTGTGGTATTATGCAACATATATTTCCTTATCTCAAATATTATGTATGATAGATGAATGTTTTTCAAATCACTTTTGCATTTTGATACTCTTGCTTAGCAATGCAATATATATCTTAAAAACTTAACATTAATTTACTTTGTTCCATAATGTAGCTTCAGATATATTTGCATATTGATATTGATGTACTTTGTTACTTGCAACATAACCTTCATATATTGGAATATTGTGTGCCATATATTGAGTTATATATGTATAACTTCTAAGTTTCATACTTTTTGTTTGTAAAATAATTTATATTTATGAGAATAATTTTGATGATGTACTATGCTCTACCACAATAGAAACATCCTATATTGACATTTTTACATTGACACATTGTGTTATTTGGTAAAATAAACTTCATGTAATTAAACATTGTGTTCAATGTATTCAGTACTTTATGTACTAGTAAGTTTGATACTTGAGCTCTATAAGTTACTTTTCACACTGTAGAGTGATGCATAGAAAAATTATTGTTTATGTATTGCCCTCTTCCAAAATGCAAATATGTCATTACCATAAATATTTTTGTTCATGCATCCCATTATTCCACAATGTAAAATAATATATAAGCTTTCATAATGACGTACTACATTCTTCCTCAATACAAGATATCGTATACCAAAATAGTGAAATTTTATTGTTGATGTTTTGGGCTCTTAATAAATGTAAAATAACATATTTTTAATTGCATTTGTTATCTCAAAATTCCATTTGAGGTTCTTACAATCATTAGAACAAAGTTGAGTGGGGAAATTAGGCCTTATATAAATTATATGTCATTTCTAGTTGAGGGGAGAAATGGGTCAACCAATATATCAACTCAAAGTGCCAAGGCATGATCCAAGAGATTAATAACTTTTGAGACAATAAGAGTGCTTCACTCTCTAAGAAGTATATGTTTTCGTTCCTTTGATGCCATATAACTTTTGATGATCCTAGGTTTTATGTGTTGTTTTCTAGATTTACAACTATTATCACACAACTTCTTTAGATTTATAGATTTATGTCAATCTAGGTACTATTCAATAAACAAATAAACAACGATTATCCTCCCTTGGCATGATTCATTGGAATCATAGCTATGACAACTTTGAGCAAGTAATAATTAATCTTCCCTAATATGGAAATATCATTTTGATGGTTCAAAGTTCTTATTGATTTTTGAGATAGAGTTGTAGTTTTTGTAATATATCATTATTAAAAAAAATTATATTTAACCAATAGCAAAATACTAGTCAATAATTGATAGTAGGAATTTCAACAACTACTCATAAGTTGCCTAATGGCTGATTGCAGGTACTATAACACTTTTTCCTTTCCACAATCTCCACTCGAGCTAATGTTAGCTGCAGACCAATTTTCTTGAAATTGACTCTTAAGTCAACTTACTTCTCAATAAACAAATTAAAAATAATTGTACATGGGTCTATAAAAAAATATTTAAACATAAAAAATCATAAGTATGCCCTTCTAACCTAAGCTATGAACCTTAAACACTTGGAAAACTTTGCAAATGATGAGTAGATAAGATTTCAAATGAACTAGTAATGTAGTTATACTAAGAATATAAAATTACCATTTTGTCTTGATGTAGTATCTTAGTTACTAGAAGTGTAAAAACTCTTCTGACTTATTAGCTTGACTCAAGAGTAGACTGATATCACGAAAGTACTAAAGGAGACATGATAACTTATTAGTGGTTCCAAAATCATACCAAGGGTCAGCATTACATATTGTCATCATTTAGATCTTCGTGTGTTATAATTTAGGTAGTGTAAAATTATTATTTTACTTTTGGATAAATTTCTGCACATTAAAATTAGGTGGGTTCCAATTGGCAACACTTACCATGCAAGATGAGATCTGAAGATCAACACTTTGGTATACCAAATATATTAGTTATTGACACTGTAAAGTGTAGATGTTCATTTCATTTTAGTTTCAGATTATAATTTACCCTCTTGTGTTGGCAAACTTTTTATTTCCTTAGTATTTACCTATTTTTAGGTTTTGAGACATCAACATAAAGTGTATAAACATTTAATCTTTTTTCCTTAGGTGTCAACCCATACCTCTTGGGTTAATAGCAGTGTACTATTAATCTCTTTTGGTACAACAATTGGCACTTACCTTTCAAATGCTGACCCTAAAACCTTTTCCCTCGTTTCCTATGAAGGTTTCAGGACTTAATACCTTCGTTCATAATCCTAGAAATACATCCAAAAGCTTAATATTGATAGTGACACTTCTTGTACCTTAAATATTTATGACTTCACACAAAAACCTTACTTTGTGCAACTAATATGAACATAAATATTTATTTTTTGCTCCAAAAATATGAACATATGTAGTATTTTAACATGGTTTCAGTCACATCAATAACTTGTACATGATTAATTATTCATGGCTCAAAAAAATATGATGGGACTATAGTATCAAATAAAAGTTTCCACAATATTTAAGCATACAAATACTTAAAAAAAATTGCACTAGTTTTTTGTGTAATCCCAAACCTACTCATTCTCTAGTCTTTTCCTTAAAGATATTGTTAATTTACCTTTAGTTTATTTAAATATATCTTTCTCAAGGTGTTGAGTAAACCTTTTCAAAACAATATAAGTAGTATTTAACAAAATGCTTTTCAACATGATGGAAAGCAAAATAAATAGAGTTCTAAGCCAATGTATGAGTTAATGATTCAAGAACAAGCTCGGAGAGCCTTATGGAACATTGAATAAATAGCTTGATAACCCTTCAAACTAGTTAGAAGGAACTTTAAAAGGTTCATTACATATATTTTATGGAGGTTTGAATATCTCACATTGTGAGTGATGTTTTGCACCATAAAATGTTTTTCCCTTCGACAACTAGAAAAGGGCAGAGCTTTTACCCCATTTTTGTTGATATATTAGGTAAAATAGTTCACGCAACATTTTTTGATAATTTAAGTAAAGGTCCTTAACTTCTGCCTTACATACAAATCTGCACACATAGCATTGATTCTAATATGCTAGGTTTTAACTCTTTTGCTTAAGGATAGATTTCTGCACACATGACTGTTCATCTTGTCCTTATGGATTTCTTTTAACTAAGAAAACATTCTTTCATACAAGTTGTGCTAGGAGATGAACATCCCCTTCTTTCCACCATGGAAGGATAAACAAATACTAGAGATAGAGAGAGGAAAGAAAGGCACGCCAAATTTATGTGGTTTGGATAATCCTCTACATCAATGGTCATGGTCACATCAGCTCCTATTCATCTTTTGGAGAAATAATTATTTTTCATGATACCCATAATGCCAAATAAGTAGAGTTGAATCAAAATACTCGTTGTAGACCCCCATCTTTGATCATTCTCCATATATCTCTGATAAGTTGCAACAAAAAATTGAGGTTCCATACTCATTAAAGTCAGCTTTCCATTTTCAACAAACTCATGAAAAACTAGACCATTGAAGTGTCAAGATCTCTGATCTTTGAAAATCGTATCAAATGCACTTGGGGAAAAGGAAAGCTAAGAAGTAGCTCATATAGCAAAAAAAATGAAATAAATCATAAGGGAGGAAGAAGGTGAAGATGATGCAGCAAACTATGACATGGTCACCCTCAACCACATGCAGCATCTTAATTGACCTTCTCCTCTACAGGTACATGGTTTCTTAGAGATATGAGATAAATACAATAATGTGTTGGCACCCTGATATTTATCAAGAGAAATCAAGGAACTTACTTTTTGTCCATAAATATTTGAAGTTTACCCACTGCATGTTAGTGTTAGTGGGCAGCAGGTTTTCCATTAGAAAAATCTGCAAGTAAATCCTAAAACTCTTCCATTTCTGAGGTCATCTATTTGATTACTTTTGGCCTATTGCTCGTTAGATTATGATTCGAAAGACAGGTTCTTTGACGTTAATTGGAGGCTTAATACCTTTCATGTACAAGTAGGGGTTGTAGGGCGCCATTACCAGGCCTGTTTATGGGGCTAATTTACTGAAGTAATTATGAAATTAATCGATCAACAAAGTCTGGCATCTATCCGTTAACTATTTGGGAGAACGAGTTCGGAAGTCACCGCGTCTGCCTCGCAACTTGCCGGCGGTGAGCTTCCCGTTAGCATCGCAAGAGACCGCTACTTCGTTCGGAATGTGAGGGAAAGACGATCCCATTTTCCCTCTATCTTCTGCAATTTACTGTCCAACTATTTATTCGAATCGGAGAAGCGGTAGGCCCAGATGGTAGTTGGGACGGCAGTAATGATGCGGGCAAACTCGTTGGTGAGAGCGGAGCGGTTGTCGCCGGGGCTCGATCTCCCCCTGAACCCTTCCGGCGCCGTCGGTGGGGATTGCTCACCGAAGAAGAATTTCGTCTTCGTCATCAATCCCAAGGGTACCAGCCCAAAGCACTCTACGATCTACTGTCCTTGCTTTATGCGGCAATTTACGATGTCGTGGATGCTCTCATCTGGATGGACGCAGGAGCTAATGGGAAAACGGGTAAAGAGTGGAAGAAGATCCAGCCGTATCTAAGGGAAATGTTGAGCAGAAATTGCAATGTGAGTGCCCCTTGCTTTCCATGCTCTGGTCCATTGTTCCGAATGTTCATCTATGATTATTCAATCTCTTTTAGTTGTTCACACTTTTAGCATACATAAAATCCTATGGTCTAGACTGTATCTTTTTTCAGCATTTTTAGCAATTTTTTAGGTTAGATTTCATGGAGGTGGTGGATCAACTTCCTGAACCTCAATCGCGTCTCTGGTATATGGGAGTAGACGAAATGAAGGATTATAATTCCCAATTTTTTTGGGTATTGTCTTTATGTCCTTTCTGTGATGCTCTCAAATAGGATCAAACATGGTGGTTCTTGAAATAGGAGTTACTAGTGGTTGGTTCTATTAAAGGTTGGTAAATTGCGGGTATCATTCTGATCAATTAGGAGAAAGTAAGGGAAGTGTATGCGGTTCAAAGGTGACTTTGAGGAGGCATATGATGTGAATTGGGTGTACCAGACCATATGAGATACATGACAAAGTTTAGCTTGAAGTTATAACTGGATGACTGGTTGTGTATCTTTTGCGTATTTATCTATTTTAAATTGAAATGCTTGTGGTTTCTGTATAAACTCTTTAGGGATGAGACATGTTGATCCGCTGTCCATGACTCTTTCTTCTAGTAAACAAGTTACTAATGTCTTTACAGATATTAGGATATACCTATGGATATGGATGCTTTGGGTCAAAAAATAAGCAGAAAGATAAGATTATTCCGTTTCAAACCAACAACGTGGGAAGCCACATGATATGCTTTCAGAAAGTCTGTGCTCTAAAATGTTAAATTCAAGTAATATTCTGTCAAAAACCTCTTTCTATCTCGACCTGAATGCTTTCTAAATCTGAATATTTTTTACAGTGGAAGGAGACCAAGAGATTTTTAACTTTTGTGCCTTCCCAGTTTGACACAATAAAATCAGCTTTGGTTCCCTCTTTTAACGAGTTAGCAGTTGATATATTTTTTTTCATTCTTACACACTACTCTTGTATTGCGAGATCATAGTAATGACCCATTACTTTTGGCAAGTCACTTTTGATGAAAGGCAGCTGAACTTCATGATATGTTCCTCTATGGGTCTGTCATGATACGCATATCCTTGTGGCCCTTTTTTGTGGTTCTGAGACAATGTTTGATTCAATTGTCATAATGCCATTGACCTATTCTCTTTTGTTTCTTGTAATTTTTTCCACTTCTGTCCTCTCATGCTTCTGGATTGACCGAGATCATCATGTTTCTTTCATAACTTTTTGTGCTGTTGGCAGATGCATGAATTGTCTACTACAGGCCCTTTTCATGCAGCGGAGATAACAAGGGATGTAAGTATTTTTGAAGTGAAGTATTAAAACATTAACCTAGTTTTTTTCAGAATAGTTTTCTTAGAATCCCTTGAACGTGAAAGTTAAATCTGATACAAACAATCCATTTCTGGAGCACAGGCGATAAGAGAGGGAGCCGATGCTGTGATAGCAGTTGGAGGTGATGGAACTCTTAATGAGGTGAAGCTATTTCCTTTTTTATCTTGATTTTGGAATTATTCAGGACGCATTTCTTTTCACTTTGTGCCAGGCATTAATGTTAATTTCGGGAGAATGTTGCTGTCAATGCTCATATATTGAGTTACTGCAATATATAACATGACTTTGTGGGAAGTACCTGACAGTATAAATTGTAGAGCAAGCATGGACTTAGCTTTCTGATGAAACATATGCCAGCTGCGGAAGTTTTATGAACTTTTGTGGTTTTATTTGGGTAAGAGAGAAATTTTCAGATGTTTGAGCCGTGGGAGGGTAATCTCATCCTGGTGAAGAGCTTTGGTGGTATTTATGTGATATGCTGCTTGTCAGACTAGTGAGATTGAAATATTTCTGATGATAGCTGATAAAATTTCTGTATTCTGGATCAAATGAACCTTGGGAGAGGAGAATATTCATGAGGAATGGCTGAATATATACCGAATCACATTTTCTCAAATTAACATTTTTGAAAGGGACTGACTTGCTTTATGATAAGTGAACTCCATGCCACCGAATTTTATAGGATTACTGGCCATCAAATCAGTGTTGGAGGATATGCTTCATTTGGTCCACAGTTTATTCTATCATTTTTTTTCTTTATTACATCGATAATCTTTCAAAAAAATTCTGATCTACTTTTTATCATTTCCTCGTTCCTGGGTCAAGATAAATTTTAGAGTCTGAACTACTCACAGTTCTCGTTATATTACCTCCTTGACATAACAGATTTGATGTGGTCTTACCATTCATCTGTCAACAATCATGAGTCAGTTCGATTAATGTTTCATTGCAAGAAGGCCCATTTCCATGTCCCAGACTAGATCAATCGTATACTTCTTTGCTACAACTATTTGTATATACTCCATGAAAGATCCTCCTGGCATGCTGAGTTGCATTTAACACATCAGGTTACAGTGAATGAGGGAGCCCAGAGATTATGGTCTGAATGAGGTTCATGTGATACCACAAGGAAGTTTGAGCTAGAAGCTCCCAATTTTTATCGTAGTCTTGACCCTGTAGCCTTCCTTGACTGCCTTTCTAGCAGCGATCAGTTCATTCACTAGAATCAGATGACTCCTTCAGCATTCCCAACTTGCTAAAATGTGATTTACCAGGCTTGCTGAACATCACTGGATGAATTGGGAGAAGCAACATGAATGCCTCTTACAAAGCCCTTGTTTTGGATTTTTTGCTGCTACATGCACCCCTCTATTAAGGGAGTATTTTCATATAATTTCCTGTTCTCTATATATTTTTATTCATTCTATTAATCCCGTAAGATAAATCTCGCAGTTAGATTATTCCTCTGAAATATTAATTGGATTTCTCACGAAAATTTGGATCGCTTTATGCATGTCTTACAAGTCTTGCTAATATCTAACATCAAATGGCAGGTTGTTAATGGGTTTTTTGAAGCAGGAAAGCCAGTTTCCTTATATGGTCCTGAAACTGGACGTTCAACTGCACTTGGTGTGAGTACTAACAAAATGTCACTTGATTCTTGGCTTTTGGTTTTTGAGTTTTGATTTTATTTTATTTTATTTTATTTTTTTGCACTATGAAATCCATTTGAAGTCATGGTTTGCCATTTTGTAGCTCATCCCTATGGGTACTGGATCTGATTTTATCCGAACATTTGGCTGGTTAGTCTCTTTAATAATATTTGAAATATTTCGTGAGCTCCCATAGTCTGATTACCAAATGGCTTGTTATCCATGTCAGGAGAAACGACCCTCGTGAAGCTATAGAACGTATTGCCAAAGGTTCATTTTTTTGTTAGATTTCCTACACTTGATGTATACTTGTATTTCTCTTGATTGGTTTCTAAAGGTTCATTTTTCTCCTTGTTTAAGTAGTGAAAATATGAACTCAAGAAGAAATAGTGTAAACTGATTTCAAACTTTGTTTCAAATGGTGTAGATAGCATAGCAGAGTGCTGAAGCTGATTGTAACATATTGTGACGAGGCTTATTTATGATGACACGCATGATATATAGATTTATTGATATACATGGGATGTCTTGCACTAGTGGTCCATGCATTCTGATATTATATACTAGATTTTATGGATGTTATAAAATATGATATCCATTTTGCTGGTTTTAGGATGGGGGGAGGGGAATTTAAAAATCTAGCCGTGGGTTTTGGTTCATAGTTTTTTTGGCTCTTTGGATGGTAACTTACCTGGATCAGATCAACACGCACTTGTAGAATTTGAAATGCATGTTGATCAGAAGATAACTCGCCTATTCCAGGGCATTGTTCTCTTTAAATTTAGTAGGAAAGTGCGGTCAGATTAAGACCTGATCATATCTTGAGAAACTGAAGTCGTGCGAATTCATCTAAGAACACTTCAGTGGATCGAAATTAATTCAAGTTCATTTACTGTGTTTTTGTCTATTTGGTTTTGGGCATAATGGTCTGTTTCAGGTTCTTGAGATGTTACGTCTATTGCAAATTGAAGTTTGGCTTCCATAAGAATGGCTCCTTGAGGAATACGTTAGAGTGAGGATATGTTTGCATAAGCTGGGCTCGTTAAGGAATACCAATGATTAAATATATGGTTGGATAAGCCGGGCCCAAGGAATATGAGACGGATCATGGGGTAAACTTGTGGAGATCCCTAATAGCATATTATTTTCATGTCTTTGTTATTATGGGGCAACCTGACTTAATAGCTTTAATTTTAATTGTTTTAAATGAGTTATTTCCTGAACTGATGGATTTGACTGTTCTGTGCCATTGCTTTGCATTCTCATTCATGTTTGTTGCTCTCACACTGTTTTCCGAGAATGAGAAATTATTTCTAGTGGCCTTCGATCACAGAGACTGGGTCCGAGCTTTGCAAACTCTATGCTGTGGGGGAACTCCGCCAGGGTCTTACCACCTTCTTGATTGACTATTTTTGAGTCTTTGGTGTACTTTGGGATTATATTCTGCACCGAGATTTGTGCTTGTGGGATGGGGTGAATATAGCCGACAAGCGGCTACAGATCATGAATGTGTGGATGCTTTGAAATAGTTTTATGATTTACCGGATGTCTCTGTGGAAAGTGATCGATCAGTCTTGAGAAGCTTAGATTCCGCTGTCGGGTTATTCTGGGGAAAGGCAATGATATGTTCTTTTGAGGTCATGCTTTGTGTTTGAATAGATGCTTCAAGTCAGATAGAAGCGAAAAGGAAAGAAACTCAGAGCGATATTGGCTAGTCTTTTATGTGCTTTGAAAGACAATTTGCCTTCATTTGAGAGAAATACGGACAAACTTGGCTGATGCTAACACTTCTGAATTTTTATTGAGGAACTTAGGGATCATGATAAAGAGGAAAGAATTTCATGTCGGATTGAGATTTTTAACGACATGTGGTTTCATTATATTTCTTGCATCAGTTCTCAAGTATTCGAGTCTATCACAATAGTGAACTATGGCATTCTTTCTTTTCGTTGGCACACCCTAACATGGTGAAGAGCTGAATCAAATGGAGCTCCCCAAGATTTTGCAAGTTCTCCTAACAAGTGGCTTCCCTGGGATTCAATTTTTCTAAAGGTGGTGATGAAGTTTTGAATCGTCTGGTTTAGCAATAGTGAATAAAACAGTAAGTACCTGGTTCTGACATGGTTTTTAGGAAGATTAAGCTCATTTAGCTGAGGTGTACCCTCAAAAGTAGGCTTTTGAAGGAGCATACAACATAGTCAGCTACCAGAAATTTTCTACTAAAAATCAAAATGATATGAAAAGGTTTAATGTTAACTGATGGTAACTAGAGCACTGCATAATGCGATCACTTAAATTCCATGCTCTGTTGTAATCTTGTAATTCAGGCGAAAAGCTTCACTTTTTAGGCTGTGGCGCAGGGACAAGATCAAGAATAGATGTTGGCGTTGTAAGTGGAGGAAGTGGAGAACCACGTTACTTCATAAATGTTGCTAGCCTTCATTTGTACGTGTTTGCTGGAACTCAAACATTACGATACTTGACGAAACGTGTTGTGAGAAACATGGTATCTTTTCCTTCTTGATAAACTCTGCAGGAGCGGGAAGGCTGCATTTTATGCATCGAAGTACAAAAGATTTGGAAACTTGTGTTATGTTTTTGGGGCTTTGAGAGCATTCTATGGGCACAGAGATCAGAACCTCAGGATCAAGGTCACGTTATGGAAATTCTTCCTGGCATTTCCAATATGGGTCACTATCGTTGTTCTGTTTTACAAGTTAATATGATATTTCCAGGTTGATGATGGTGATTGGGAATTGTTTGAGAAAATCACTACCATTTGCATTGGAAATGCCAAATTTTATGGTGGGGGGATGAAGATTACTCCAGCGGCTAGCCCAACGAGTGGAGATCTTCAGGTAAATTTCACACATTTCTTCACCTTTCCAAGTAAAAAAATAAATAAATCAGCGTTTCTCTGAAGTTTGCCATTTTCTCAGTATATATACAAAAAATCTCTGCTTTGGATTCCTCAGGTTGTGATCTTTCAAGAGTTCAAGTGGTACGATTTTCTTTTCAAATTGCACAAACTCTACAATGGATCTCATATCTCGGAAAGAAACGTATTTGTAAAGAGGTAATTCTTTTTTGCCAATGGGTTTTTTGATTTTCTCCATCAAGCCGATTCTTCTATGTCTGCTCTCCTTTTTTATTTTCATTCATAGCCGGGTCACCTTGGGTTAGAGGTTGCTTTGGATCACAAGAAGGAAGACCACAGTCTTATGATGATCATCATTGGCTGCTAACTTAGCTTGCCCGTCAGCAGATAGCATATCTTGCTCTGTCAATCCTGGTTCTGATCTAATTGATCCTCTCCTCAACGGTCTCCTAGCATTCTGCATGCCGTAATTTGTGGAATTTTCATGATCTGTATGGTATTGTTGATTCAGTTTCCTCCCCAGAAGTGTTCAGTTTCAAGTCTCTGTTGCACAACATTTTTCGACGAAATTTCTGTTAGAATTATGTATTTATTTATTTAATTCTTCCATCTTGTTTAATCTTCTAAACCCTTTTTAGTAATTTACTAGATAACTTGGATAATTGGGTCTGACCTATAATCTTGGAATCAAGATAATTGACATTATAATATGATTATCTAGAGGATTAGAGTGGTAATGGCTCACTTAAGCATCCTCACAACCTGTTTTCGAGGCTGCTATATAAGTTTCTACACTTTAGTCCATGGTCATTTATACCCCTAAGATTTTGGTGAATACTACGTTATATAGGATTTTTTGGAAAAAAAAAGAAAATATGGGCAAGATATTACTCTATGGTCCAAGGGTATGAAGAGGCCTTGATGTTCTTAGTTTTCTTATACAATAATTCCCAGAATGGCATAACGTATTTAACAATTAAATTTTACCCATATTTTGCGTTTGAAAAATGGTTTTTTTTTTTTCACATTATCATTGATACTCGAATTTTTTGGCCCATTTCTTCAATATTTCCTCTAATAACAAAATTTATGCATGGATAAAGTTATACCCTTATTTCAGTTTGAAACCGGATTATTTTACCTTTGTAATTTTATTTTTTTTAATTTTCACCCATTTCCTAAGATGGCAAAATCTACACATTTTCAGTCTGAAACAAGATACTTTTTATCTCGTCAATTAATATTGTTGTCCTAATTTTTACATTTCTTTTTTTCTTTTTTTCATTTCGCTCAGTGTTCAGGGTATTCAAGTGGCGGTGGAAGGATCCATCGATGGAGTCTATGTAGAATCCGATGGGGAACACGTAGGGTTCCTTCCAAGGAGGTTCTCCGTCATGCCAAGCTCGCTTGAGATGTTTGTCTGACCCTGCTTCATTTCTCTTTTAGCTTATGAGTAAATTAAAAACCTTATTTTTTTGATGCATTGTAACCATACATAGTAAACATCAGTGAAAAAATACATTTCACTATGAAAGAAGAATAATTTTTTTATGGTAATTTATAGGATAAATTACCATCTCATTTGGTAATCTAGATCCGATTGTGATGATAATCATATAATAACAACGTTATTTATTAATATTCATTTGCCATGCAAGGAGTTTTGTAAACTCACCATGCAAATTTGATGGCAATTTTTTTTATTGTAGATAAATAAATTTTGTCTTAAAAAGTAACTTTTAATACAGTCTTTGGAAAAAGTAGACACCATTCATTGCTTTTTACGACCAGCGATCGCACCCTTCTAAGTGGGTCATTCAGTCTATTGATACAGGTCAACGCTATTTCATTATTTTCCCTTTTTTTCTAATAATATGGCTGATCTTAGTGCACCGTCCAGCCAAATAAATGGAGATTCGGTGCATTCCTGGCTTTGATTTTTCCAAAAGTCCTTCTAGAGCCAGCCGTCTACCGACCTTTCTCTCGTTCTGACTTTTCCAAAAGGTCCTTCTTCCAGTCAAACCTTGTGACGGCCATTTCGGGTTGGGGATCCGAATTCCCCCTGGGAATCAGACTGTGACAGGCCGATTCGGTGCACCTCGAGGAGAGTCGTCCGATCGTCTCGGGGACGCTACGTGGCGAACTAGGCGCCGGCTGAGAAGTGGCATGTCCGTAAGTAATAGACCGAGTCTACATCGGTGGGCGGCTGGTCATATCCTCCAGCTGCTGGGTGGAGGAGAGTTTGCGGGCCCCACCATGTGACAAATTCAAAAAAGTTGATGTTGTGATGAATACGAGCTCGTGTGTATCTTCACGTACGCTGGTAACACAAAATGTGGTGGATCTCCACGCGTCTTTCTAGAACAGTCTAGGGAACGAGCCTGTCTTTTCGGCTTCGCACGGAAATCGTGTGTCTGGTAACTTATAAGGGAGAGGGCCGGCACGACTGTGAGGAAGGGGACAGACTTTAAGCTATCCAATTGGGGCAAATAGGGTCTGGAGAAGGGATAACCGCTGGAAGCGTTGCGTCCACCCGTCCTTCTGCCGGAGGAGGTCTCTGATCTGGTCTGCGAGGTAAAATCCGATCCATCGATCTTCTTCCTCGTCGCCTCTGACCTCCTCCAGGCGTGGGATCGGGTGGCGCTCGGGGGAATCCTCTCTTTTTTGTGGCCGTAGCTTGTGTTCGAGCTTGAATCAAGGTGAAGGCTTGACTGACTTGTTCTGGATCTACGATTCTTTTTTAACGTGATTGAAGGAAGCGGTTCTTGTACTCAGATCTATAATTTTTTTGCCGTTTTTGGCGATTCTATGGCCAATCTGGGGACTACGTGGTAGATCTATGGTTGAGTTTTTGTCGTCGAGTTTTCAGGGATTCATGCCCGATACGTTGAACTCCCGGCGAAGAGGTCCTCTTGGAGCTTGTCGTCCCATGTAAATAACTTTCTGATGAAGTTGTTCAGATGCTGTTACTCAAGGGATTTTCCTGTATCTATTGCCAAAGTATAAACAAACTATCAGTATTTCTTATTTTCGTACTAAATCCGCTTCGGATCAAAGTACGAAGGGTGAAAAGTTGGCAAACGTTTTTATGACTTTATTGTTTTGTTTCAGCTGCATCAGGTCTTGAGATTTGTTTTGTTTCAGAGGCTACGTAGTAGATCTGTTTATCGTTAACTAAAATTTATGCAATTAGGTTTTAAAATTGATTTGCTACGGTTCTATTTGTTCGACAATATATTGGTTTGTTTACCTTGGGAAAATTGGTTGAAAATGGATGGGGATCCTACCTTAAATCTCATCTTCTTCATTGTGTCTTGTGCGCGAGGGGATTTCTCTTAATGCAATATGGGTTAAAACGGCTACAATATTGTATACTCCATGTAAGAGGGTTTTGTCTCTGAAAAAAGACGTTCGATGTATTCACGTACTACAGAACCATCTAGATTTATCAGACGGGTATTTTGTAATAAATGACGACACTAACGTTGGTTAGAAGCTAACATGCCAAGGTCAAATGTAATTCTTTTGTTCGATTGGTGCCTGACGCTTGTGTTCTTTTTCAGGTTCAGGTTACCAGAAATGAGTCGCCCTCATGATGGCCATCGACCATTTTTTCCATCTGGAAATCCTTTCCGCCTAATATTACCCCGTGGCTCGAATATACCACCAAAGTATGCGACCCTATTGAGCACTTTTGAGAAGAATCTGGCCGAAAGATTCAAGAATCTCAAGGAAAACGTTGAATCAGAGATTCTTAACTTATCATGGATGTGCGATGCTATGGAGTCTTTGTCTGAGACCCACACTGATATCAAAAACCTCATCACTGACCTTCAGTTCCCTATTTCTGACTGGGATGGGCAGTGGATGGACATGTATTTGGACAATAGCGTCAAGTTACTTGACATTTGTATTTCATTTAGCTCTGAGATATCCAGGCTCGACCGATGCCAACTTTTGCTTCGGTATGCCCTGCATGTTATTGACTCAGCCGACTCTCCTTCAGAGAAACAGCTTAACAGTGTTCGTACATCTCTCAGTGATTGGATGCAACAAATCAACTCGCGGAATTCAAAGCTAAAGGATTCTCATAAAATTTTGGAGGAGCTCAAAAAATCTCTTTATCTGCCGAAGGCAAAGAATTCTAACAAGGGGAAGATCTTAATGCGAGCCATGCATGGTGTGAAGGTACAAACCATATTTGTCTGTACTGTCTTCTTGGCAGCTTTAATGAAGTCTTCCACACCGCTCATGGACTTACAAGTTTCTGAAAAGTTCTTATGGGTTGAATCCTTTACGGACCTCCAAAGTTATGCCAACAGAGAAATAAGGAAAAGAGAATCATGTAGCGGGGTTTTGAAATTGAGAGATTTGGAAGCAGTTAGTTACAGCGCAGAGAAACTTCTTTGCTTGATTCCTGGCTCTGACGAGCTTCTATCCCGGAATATGCTGAAAGAGAATAGCCTTGGCCGCAATGAGGATGAATCTGTTCAAGACGGTGATGCTCAGAACAACCAAATTGAAGGAGTAGAGCAATCTGTCATTGAGCTCAGTGAGACAGCAGAAAAGTTTGCTGATCGTCTGGACGTCCTCTCCAAGAGGGTTGGTGATTTTTTCCAGATCGTCCTATCTGGACGTGATGCTTTGCTTTGTAATCTAAGGGGATCCGATGTAATGCAAGGGACTGTTGGGGAAGATAGGAAATTGTGACATCATCAGTTTGAATGCTGTCTCTAAATATGGTAGTATTGTAATTTTGCTCTGTAATTATAACGTTGTTTGAATATGGCACGAGATGTAGGCTGCTTATGCCAAGTTTCCTTCCAAGTTTCCTACCAAGTACTCAAGTATCACAGGTACGCTGATCTGATAACTTCTCTGACCTTGCCGTGGATTCTAACCTTTTCTTGGGACCTGTGATTCTCTTCAAGTCTGTTGCCCATAGCTGTTTCTGGTATTCCACGAGATAGATCAATTGTGGGTCTACCTACTGACATGATATGTACTCGTGTATTTGCCTTAAATGGTGATCAGATTATCTCTGATGAGACTGACTGATTTCAGACTGATTCAGTTCATCAAGTTTGGAATCTGAATGACTGGCTTATTGATTTCGAGAGCTACCTGTCGGCTTCTTGAGGTGGTAAACTTCCTCAATCGGGTTATTCAGTCGCTCTTTAGAAAATGCCTTCTATTCATCATATCTTCCACATAAAATGATCATCAATTCATTTCAGCATGGATTATCTCCGTAAGAAATTCTCACCTACTAAACTTTTGAATTTTTGGAGTTGACTCTAGAGGCATTCAGTTTGTGGGATGGGCATGAGCACGAGCATGGTTCACTGCATAGAATGACATGGATATCCCTAGGGGCGCTAAGCAAGCTTAAAAATTTGGATGCTTGAGCCGGGGGTCTAAGTGTTGGCTAGGTAAGCGCCCTATAGTAAGAGCAGTCACGGACCCTATAGTAAAAATTTCTATGATTACAAGTTCTTCATATCTCCACCAAAATCTTCTCAAAAGAATATATGCTAGAATAAGATGAAGGAACGGCAAACATATGACGCCAGTGTTTTTTAATCCAATAATTTAGCTTGAAATATATTGTTATTCATTGGCATATTCGAGTTTGATACATGAAGAACAGCAGGGCACATTGAATGACCGTCTTTTAAGTTTGAG
Organism: Spirodela intermedia; assembly: GCA_902729315.2. Classification (NCBI taxonomy): domain Eukaryota; kingdom Viridiplantae; phylum Streptophyta; class Magnoliopsida; order Alismatales; family Araceae; genus Spirodela; species Spirodela intermedia. The sequence continues at coordinate 2,234,690 of LR746276.1, read as the reverse complement.
GAGGCTAGATCTTTTAAGTTTTTGATGCATGAAGAACAGCACGCCAGCCTTTTAAGTTTTTGACAGAATTTAAAAGAAAACCAATAGAAAATAGGAAGTACCAATAGGAAACAAGCCCATCTATTTTCTGCCCAAGAAATCCCCATTAGTCTAGAAGTCACAACTCATTACATGATGGTAAGTAGAATTATCGTGCCTCGGATAGCCTGAATTCATTTGGGGAAGGAAGGAGAGAACCCAGAGATTTATTCACCCCTACCAAGGAAAGGAGATGCCAGAGGGCTAGGTATAACATGATATGGGGAAAATCGAGCTATCAGGGCCCGGCTCAGTCTAGGCACGTATTTGTGAAGCAATGGCATTCAAAGGATGGTATCACATATGGGGAAAGCTGTAGTTAATTATGTAAGGCATTATTATAACAAAGACCTAGTAGGCTTGGTTAGGTCTTGCTTCATTCTAAGTTGTTATTATGTTAGGTCCACACAATAAACAATGAAAGGTAATGGACTCCATGTGGGGCATTCTAAATGAAATAGACTGGGTCAATATATTCTAAATAAAAATTTCACCTTGACTAAAATATTACGGTCCCTTTAAAGGAATGATAAAAAATTAAGTAGAATAAATTTCTTAGTAAAAACTGTTGTGTTAAATTTCTTGGAGGGGCTGATGTGTACACGTTAGGAGCCAGTTTATCTGATTTTCTCCGTAAGGGGGCGACTTTGTTACCAGATTTGTCTTGGACGCTTACATCTTCCCTATTAGTATACATCAAAACCTTTCAAATTTGTGTTGGGATCTCCATATGCTCACCTTTCTTTTCAGTAGGAGAATTTGCCTAATTGCCCCATATGGTCATCTACCCTACAGGCTAAAGGATTTGACACATTAGCTTATTTTCCCCCACAAGGTTGTCTAGGGCATTAAGAGTCTCATATACTTATTTTGACCTATAGGTTCATTGTCCATGTCTCCTAATAGACATAGTTACCCATATGCTAATGATTCTCTTTAGCCTTATATGCGGTATTCTTATATCTTCCCTTCAGGGTTACGCCGAAAGGTTAGCTTCGGAACGGAACCTTTGGTTTTTGTTCCATGCTCTTATTTGCCTGGTTCTTCTGCAGGCTCAAGACCGTAGGTACCAACCCCCTATATAGATGTAACCAGTATTTAAACCGGTGTAGAGGTTAATTGAGATAAAACGTTTTTGGGAATCTACTCTAAAGGGATTTTCTAGGCGGTTCTAGTGAGAAAGGTGGGTGAAGACCTGATCAATAAGATCAAGATCCTGTTTTGACGCTTATAAAGGCTGTAGACCAAATAATCCTTTGGTTTAATCAATGATAACTCCTTCCTCAGCATTTCAAGAAAAATATGTGTTACCAAGAACTTAATTGGTTTATTTTATTTCATGGGAATAGAACTCAAATAAATAAAATACTGAATGCGGATGATGTTGCTTTAAGCTTTCTTGGTTTCCAAGAGAAAGTCTTGAGAAATAAATTATCTCAAGGACAGATTAGCTGCCCCATATACCTCGTAACTACAACACAAACACGGAGGAATCATGCTTTTGGTGAAATTAAGCTTTGACTAGTAGTTTCCATATTACGATGTTGAATGCAGTCACAAAAGCCTTAGAAACGTTTTCGCTAGGAGCATTTTTCTCGCTATAACGCTCTTTTCAACCTTCAGTTTCATTAAGATGAGAAGACTAACAAAAATGATATGAACGACTGGTGTAGTATACGTTTTAGCTTCATCAGTCAATTCTCGATGTGCTTGACTCAATTGACAATTTATTCCACGTTAAGTAATGCTGCTCTTGTCAAAAGCGATGATGCAGTCATTCTTGGAAGCGAGTTTCTAACGGTCTCCCATCCTGAATCCAAACGCGGGAGGCCCTTCCAGCCTCAATGATCAACCCGGCATGTGGAGTAAGTGGCCATGGGGTTCTTCCTCTACATGCATTGAAAAATCGCAACGCGTTTGGTTTTTCAAAGCAAGCCTGTGTAGATAGACAACCGTCAGCAAATTAAATAAACATAAGATAGATACTTTAGTATATATCTGCGGGGTTGCTATATACTAAGCTCGTTTCCCTTAAATTTATGCATCACCTTGGGTATTATTAGCTGGGACATGAAGACAGTGACCTGAACGCCACAACGACCTCTGAGTTCCTGTCGTCTCTCTCACTAAGAAGGCACGCGAAAGGTCTCTCTGTCACCCCTCTGCCGCTGAATGCAACGCTTATCTACTCCCGGGGTCCCACGTTCGTGTTCCCGGCGAGTGAAATACAGTTTCTAGACAGGATGTATGCCTATATTTAAACCAATAGCATCTCATATTAGGAGTTTACTTTAGAGCAATTATGATCGATGGGAGAGAAATCTTCTACGACAGGCCTCTTTACATGTGCCCATTTGACCTTTGGTAAGTCTAGCGGGTTTTGATACTATATGTGCATAATGAGCTGGGATCCGTTAAGAGGGACCATATTCTCCATGGAATGGAACGACCTTTGGTTCTTCTGTCGTCATCGACCGGCACCGCGCGGCTAGTTGATTTTTCTCTGTAAGTCAACAGTTTCCAAACTCTTGATTTCTCCGGGATCGTTTTCAATAGCCTTTTAATCACTTCCAAGGAAAAAAGAAGAAGAGAATAATCGAAGCAGGTAAATATGATGTATTCAACGCCAAGAGATATTCTTAATAAGTAGATGACGTTTCTGCAGCGGAAGAGATAAGCGGTGCGTAAGGAATCTCGAAAAATTCTTGGGTTTATTCCCTTTTCCTGCCTTTTATTATTCCCAGCTGGGGCAGGAGCGCAATCATCTTTCCCCCCTCGGAGGAGGCCTATTAATCTCTGATTCAAATCCCTCCGTCATCTGTTTGCTAGTCGATCAATCTGTTGTCGCCTTCGTTTCATCCGTCTTGAACGTCTCATCCGATTCTCTTCAGGACAAGCCGTGCTCACGGTAGGGTACTTCTTTCATGATTCTTAGGCTTTCGTACGCCCTGCGGCCATCATCAGCCTCTCTCAGTGTCCCACTCCCCTCGTCTTATTATTTTTCCACTAATTAGGCGCGTTCCCGAAGGTGATCCCTCGATTAGTCGCTCAAACAGTTGAGGACTGGCTATGATTTATTCTGCTCTTTGCTGTCACCCTCGTAAAACCGGTTTCATGAAATACACATCGACGAAACAACAAAGAGTAACCGTTAGAGGCTGCATAGGCATCTCTGTGTTCTTCGGCATCCGAGCAGGCTGTTTCCTCCTCGATAGTTTCGTCGAAATGTCCCCTGCAGGTCTTCGAATCATGTAAGATCTGTCCTCCTGGGTACTACAGAATCCGGGAGCGATTACAATGTTCCTAAAAGATAATCTTTGCAAGCCGTATCTCCTTGAACTTTGTGAGTTGCAGCTTCCACGTGGTATTTCCTACCAACAAAATCAAAGGATTAGAGGCTGACAGGATAAAGATATTTTCCTGTGTATTTTCGTTAGTTTTGGAGTGTAATCAAAAGACTGAAAATTTGAAGGAAGAAAAGTGTAAACAACATGCAGTAGGAATGCTTGATCCCCAAAATGTCACGCCGAGCATGGTGGCTCCTTCTCCCGGAACGCAGGCCACACTCTCCCGGCAGATCACGTCTCCGGACCAGATTGACTCCACGTCCAACATCAGGTCTTCAATGCCGCCTAACTCGCCATATTGCCCCCCCAACTACCTCGCTGACCTTCGAATGGGTGACGTTTCACTAAGCAAGAAGGTATCTTCCACGACTCTTTCTCTCAAAGAACCTGCTAATGGGTTACTTAAACGTTACCACCATTATCGTTGGTTTATGTCTTGGTATGGCTCCTGTCGAATGAGCTGGTTTGTGCTTCGCGAGAATCTTAAACCATGAGGTGCATTTAATAAACTTTCTTTGATGTAGAAATAACTTGTTTCCACCATGACCATTTTATGCACCGGATACCTAATCACTTGCTTATTTATATGTCTTCATAGCTATAATGTTCATGTTCGTATGTTACTCATAACCTTCTCTTGACTATTTTCCCTAAGTCACCCGACGTGTGAACTACGCTAACGTCTCGGTCATTTTATCATTTTTATCTATCTATTCAATAAAGAAATGCCTCATGCACCGACTCGCCTTACTGAGTCAACGCAGACTTTCACGTGCTTAGTAAAATGGTAGTTCTCCCACCCTTTTAGGGCCGGCGCCCAACGCCGTGTGAAGCACGGTACGGTGAAGCACTAGGGTATGCTAATCTCTGACGCGGCACCAAGTTGTGAGGGATCCTAGATGTTTGACCACTGAACATAGAAAAGCTAATTTCTAGCGGCACGTCTATATCACACTCGTTGTCGGAGATGCATGCCAAGAGCGACAATTTTGTAGGACTTTCAATTTCAGCTTCCAAATGACGCATCTAAATTTTTCTGCGACTGACCTAAAGATTTTGCATGAGAACTTTACCCTGCGACTACCATTTATTCCGCCAAAATATTTGTTCATCTCTTGGGAATAAAGTTTTAGAATCATGACCTTATTTCTTAGAAATATATCCAATTTTTTTGACCTCGGTGAGTTTTTGGTGATTAAGTGCAAATAAATGGCATGAAGTTCACGAGTCTTCGGGTATCACTTCCCATTGTTAATGAGCCCTTAAATCAAATTTTACAGTTTATAGTGATTAAGTTATCCGGTCCTCCGACTGGAAACCAGTTGGCTATGAGTTAATTCGTCTCAGCTTCATAGTGACTCATTTGATTTCGTAATTACCACCCTGGGATTACACTTAGCGGACGTCTTTTATGCAAAGCATCAGAATGAGAACTCAAGGGCGACGTCTTCTGAGGTCGTCTATTGTGGTTTGTGCATCAATAACCTATGAGCTGGCCGGCCTTGTCTTTCGAAGTTAGTAAAACTTGACTTGTTCCTTCCGACATAATTTAATAACACCATTTTCAATATGACCATCAACAGCAAAGCGCGGCTTCTCGCTCCGGGACACTAGGGCCCTTGAGAATCATTCAAAGACTCATTGCTTTGAAAATGTCTTCGAAGATGCCCCATGATCATACTCGAATCCATGTCATGCATTAACAGGCTCCGTAAGATCCCCTAAAATAGGTGATGTGACATAATCTATATTTTGTTCCATCTATTCTTCTTCCGCGGCATCGGATGGCTTGTACATTTGCTGTTGGGGTATTCCCTGATCTTGCATGAACTGTTATTAAAATATCAACGAAATGGATGGGTACTGACCATGAGACTTTGTGATTCGTTCCAGGTAGGGGCAGAGTTTGTGGGAACCTTCGTTATCTTATTCGGGGCCGCGGCCACGCCAATAGTGAACCAGAAGTACGGCGGCGTTGAAGGGCTCCTGGGGTGCGCTGCGTCCGCGGGACTGGCCGTGATGATAGTAGTCCTCTCCACAGGGCACATCTCCGGGGCCCACCTTAACCCGTCCGTCACACTCGCCTTCGCTGTTTTCCGCCATTTCCCTTGGACTCAGGTGCCCGCTTACATTGCTGCCCAAGTCTTAGGCTCCATCTGTGCTTCCTTCGCCCTCAAGGGCATCTTCCGTCCTTTCCAATCCGGCGGCGTCACCATGCCGTCCATTAACACCACAGAAGCCTTCTTCCTCGAGTTTGTCGTCACCTTCGTCCTCGTCTTCGTGATCACTGCTGTTGCAACAGACACAAGGGCGGTACGAAAGAACGCCCTCAGGATCTCTCTCTCTCTCTCTCTCTCTCTGTCTTGCGCGTTTTCCGCTTACAGGCTGTATGATGCTTTATTTCAGGTGGGAGAATTGGCTGGAATAGCAATAGGAGCTACGGTCTCGCTAAACATACTGGTGGCTGGGTGAGTGTGATCTTATGCATACAATGTCTTCAGCGCTTCCTATTGCGTCATGAGCATGTAACCATCCCTCTTCAACAATAACCAGTGAAACTTAATCAGTTTGCTTATCGTCGATCAGCTTAGTTATCGTCCATGGCTTATCGCCGCCTCCCTTTCTAAAATATCACTCGTCTGGGATTCAGATTTTCAGTTTTGATTCGCGTACACAGCAAGCCTGTGGCTACGTGGGGTATTAAGAGCGAAAATACATGCAGGCCCTCGACAGGTGCATCAATGAATCCGGCAAGGACGCTTGGTCCGGCGATAGCCACCGGCAACTACAAGCATATATGGGTATATCTGCTGGCGCCTACGGCTGGCGCTATTGCTGGTGCGGCAGTGTACGGCGCGGTGAAGCTGAAGGATGATGAAACTGAGCGAGAGCGTCAGGCAAGAAGCTTCCTCCGCTAGGCAAAGTATGGTGCTTACTCGATGGGCGAGATAACAAAGGTAAACCATTGTTTGACTCCTCGGAAACAGTCAGCTTGAAGGAATTTTAATAATAATGCTGATAATTTTTTGGTCTTTTTCACGGACGGTTACTGATGACACATTATCTTGGTTAGTTGGCAAGGAACATTCGACATTTACTACTCGTTTTTCACAAAATATTTCTCTTGACCAATGAGTCTCCATGCTTCTGATGGCAGGAGCCCCATGACTCGCTTAAAGAAAAATAATCTGAGGAATAATCAGCCCTGATATTGGTGATATCTTTAAACCTATTTTCCTTCCAAAGAACAATTTCTTCCATTGAGTAAAAGAGACATTTATTTCAGTCAATAAGACATTACATCCGTTTTCCCCTCCATTCTCGAACATCTACCATTCTGTGTTGTCGATCCAGGCCCTTTGGACAAAAGGGATTAAAGTGCTGAATTCAGATGGGTTGGTTGAAATTTACATGTAGAAGGTTCTACACGGACAATGGATGCATGCGCTCTTCAGAAGCTAGTAACTTCACTTCAGACGTGAGAGTGAAAAAATTATCTGATTTACAATCCAATGGAAAGGCTACTATCATGTTAAGATTATTAGAAGGAACTACATAAATTAAGAGTGTAATGGCTAAAATCATGACTGTTTTATTTAGTACTATGAATGCTTACGAGTTTAACCATAGTTTTAAATTATGACACAGCAAAAGAAATATGAGATCAACTGTATATGTTGACGAAGGGACTTAATCAACTGAAAGACATCAAAATCGATATTTTGGTGAATAGGTATAAGTTATTTTGAATAGAGGATGTAGAATTTATTCAAAATTTAGTTTGTCAACTTGATAATTTTTTAAATGACACAAAAAACATAAGAATAACTTATACTGGCACTGAGTTAAATCGAAACTTTGAATTAGATCATTTATTAATGATTATAGTGCTAAAGTAACCGCAATTGAGGAAACAAAAGATTCAAGAACGACTTTGTTGATGATATTAGTGGTTTCCTGTTGACTGATGAGAGTTACATGTCCAGTGAAAAAGTTGGATCATCTCACAATGAAGATGAAATCACTTTACTATCCAGGAGACTAAATAAAATTATGAAGAAGAAGAATAACTTTACAACCAGAAAGGTATGAAAAAGTTAGCTGAAGAGCTTAATGATCTTTCTTTGATTGCAAGAAGCTACGTCACTTCAAACCTGATTACTCCATGATGGCAACATGCTGTGAAAGCACATCCAAGTATTGGTAAACTCCCTTTCCTACCCCTCGAGGAAAGTGAAGAAAAGTAAAACTTAGCTTTGATGGCAAGATCTTCAAAGGTCTAAGATCCTTAGATTTTCTCTCTATCTAAAGAATAACTACATGAAGATTTTGGTGAACTATTGCATGCCTATAGAAATGTTGGACATGAGATTATGGTCACTTAAAGATAAAGAAAATCACACGCTAAAAGAATCAGTGAAAATTACAGAGACTAGAAACAAACATAAAAAATCATAAAAATATTCTTGACTAGAAGGACAAAGAATTTGAAGAAACACTTTTTAGAAGAACGTCCTTCTCTATGATTAATGAACTGCAATGGACCATTGGTTAATGGATAGAAGAATAATCTATCAAACCCAAATTTGAAACGGATGAAAAGCCTAATGGCCAAAGATCTATAAGCTATTTATCTGATTTAGCGATAAGTTTTATTGCACATGAAAATATAATAGCTGAAATAAGTCTAGAAAACTAGAAACTTAAGAAAGAAAACTATAATGGCTTATCATAATATAAATACTGAACTAAAATATTATAAGTAAAATGATCTTGAAATATAAAATAATTTATTTGAGCTGAATCATATTATGATAAATTGTGTGGTAGCCAGAAGTCATTAAATAGGTTACTCCAATGTTGAAAATTATCTCATAGAAAGGAAATATTAGGCCTTAATCCTAGATGAACGAAACGTAACTTAAAACGAAAGTCAGACCTAAAAGACATTATGTATGGGTAACTAAGGGTAGCTATTTAAACCCATAAAAATTTTGGTTTCCCAAATTAAAAGCTTAGATTATTTATCAAGGAGCTTTTCAATAGAATAGTTCATAGTGGTATTTTGATAATGAGTGTTCAAGACAGGATAGGAGATGGAGGATGACTTTCTTCATTCAAGTCAATGGATGAAGGAGTAGTAATATACTTCGATATGAAAATATTTCTTTTGAAATTAACAAACCTTGGCTAAAAATATTTTACTTGTTGCTGAACATTTTAATGAGCAATATACAAGAGGTTACTATATTCTTTAACATTTTTAGGGACATTTGTGAAACTATGTAGGCTGAGTTATTTTCAATGGCACAGGTAAATACCTCAAACTCACCTTTCCAGAACCCAATAGCCCTAGATTTGAAACCCCCACCAAACTCGTTGAAGTATGCACATCTAAACATACCAAACCTTCTTGTTACCATAGCCTTCCATCTCACCCATAAGATGAAGTACATGTTATAGAGGTTTTGAAGAGAGTATAAAAAAGCTATAAACTAGGTTAAGGCAGATTTAAAAGGGATTAGCCTGAGTATATGTATGCATCATATATATATTAAAGATGATGCTAAACTTAGTGGGGAAGTGTAGATATGGTGTAACCCTAATATGATGAAGGAATTTAAGGAGAATTTTTCTTGATATTGTAACATTACTTTTAGGGTACATTCATATTAGTGCTTTTAATGTTATATCGATCATATATACAATAGGTTATTGAGACAGAGCAATCTAGTTCTTTTGAATTTTTTTTACATGTAGGGAACAAGCTATAAGGAATATAATGGGACCTTTCAATCATATTGTCTATAAAAAAATTTAAACTTATTTAGTATATATTTTGAGGATTTATTTTAATTTATGCAAAATGTAGGAACTTCTTAAAGCATAGAAAATTTTCTACGTCCACATTTCTCTTTTCATATGGCATGTTTTTGTATATAGGATGTTGCTATTTGCATGTACAGTGTCATTGGGGATTATAACACTCGAAGTTGGGGGTTGAGGATGAGAGAAAATTATGCATTCCTTTGAAAAATACATGCTTATGTTGATATTTTAATTTTTTTGAGAATTTTAACAATCCATAAGTACAGATTTTTTCATGAATATATATTAATAGAAAAAACATTAACATGTAATAGTACTTTATATTTCATTCATGGAAGAAAACTCAATTGGAATATTTGAACTCATATCATGTAAAGGCAATCATAGTCAACATGAAATGGATAAATAAAATCAAATATTGTTAGGATACTCCTCAAATGTATGAAACCATTATTGTATTGAAATATCATTTTCAATCAATTTTAGCCCTAAAATATTTTTTATTTTCGTTACCAAGAGACTAAAATACCTTAAATTGGGGAGTGTGATAAAATATCATTTTTATGTCTAGTATATTTGGTGCATTAATTTGTGATAAATGATATAGATTTAATTAAAAATCTGGCATAGCATATTTTAAATTATTACACAAGTACAGGCTTAATTTCTGATTTTTATATACTTTTCTAGTATGTTAATGTATGTTACACGTAATTTTTACCCTTAATCTATCATTATTCATTCGAAATTATATTTTTAAATAATTTTAATTATTTTTTATAATGTTTTTCTATTTTTTTGGTATTTTTTAAGAATATTTTGGAATATGTGATAATAATATTTAGGTACATTATGCACCTATTAAGGTGGCCCATTAACCCTCATTGTGTTGTTTATTCAATTAAATTAAAGTCATTTTTTAAATGGATGAAAATAGAAAATGGCTATAGACATTTGGAAATGGTGGAAAAATAGACGAAGAAACAAAAAACAATTTTCATTGAAAATCTTATGATTGTTTAGCAAGTTGATTTCTCAACACCTATAATGAATTCTAGAACTAGTGGGATACAATAACCTCCAATTTATGGTAAGGAGGCTTTTACTTTCTTTCCCACTAGGTGACAGATGATGGTCTTTTTTGGTTTTTTAATTGAGTTCTAATGTTATTTTGGATAAAATATGATTTTTACTTTGTTATGAGTTCATTTATTTGATTCATTTAGATGATAAGTGAATGATTGAAGAAATGATTGATTTCTAAGAGTTTTACCCAGATTTAGATCAAATCCATTCATTTACCCATCCTTGGTGTCCAAATGGAAAAATCCTATTTTCAATATATTTTTGTCTATTTTTTTGTTTTTTTCCTGTTGGTATTAGCTTTAATTTGACATGAGAACTGATTCATGCAACAAAAATCAATTGATTCATTTAAATTTTTTAATTCGTTGTGATAAGCTAGGAATTGAATATCCAAAAGAGAACTATTGATATAGTCCTATAATTTCCTAAAATTCAGTAGTAGTAAATTAAACCTTGGGAATTTAATGTAGGAATGATCTGTTGCTTCAAAAGGTAAGTTAAAGTGTAACACCTGACCATTCAAACAATTTTTAGATTTTAATATATGAAAAAAGTCATATACATGTGCATCTATTTATTGAAAATGAAGACACAACATTGACTAATACTTATATATTTGATGAATTTGATTTGATATTTCTTACAGGACTAATAAGCATTTTTAAACTCAAATTGAAGGAAAATATGTTAGAGCTAATGATCAAATATCTGAGAATTATCAAGCACTACAAATGATTGTTGGATGCTCTAAAGGTTGATGTAGTAAAGAGTACTTTTGCCTCATCTACACAAGCCTACAAGTCAATTGAAAGCTGACAAGGAGAAGAAGACCAGATGCTTTTCAATATATTGAAAGGAGAGATCATCCTCGAGATCTAAGGCCTTTAAAACAACTATATAACAGATTTAGGTAGCGAAAATATTGAAACACATTGTTTGGAACAACACTGAGGTTGTACCTGAACCATACTACAAATAATATAACATTGCATAAGTTTTCAAGTGACAAAGTACACCAATTAGGTGAAATGAGCTTAAACATTACAATGAATTTGTAGTGAAGTTTGACAGCACCTTGATCTATTTGCTTGGTCAAAACCAAAAACACGATGGAGTGATAGCACTATAGTAGATTGCCACATATGGTGAGAATATTTAATGGTTGATAGTGATGACAGCAATGATAGTGATTTGATCCATAGGTCCATTAGGGAAAGATTATGGAAAGAAAAGAGTGGTAACTATTGGTATTATTGATGTAAGTTAAATGTCAAACTACTCTAAAAACTATTTGCAACAAACATATGTAATTTTTTTTGCTTTTAAATTCAGTTGTTTCTCATACATAATAAATCAGAATAGTTAACATGTTCAATTATTCTGTCTTATCTCTTCTACATCTCTAAAAATGATATAAAAATAGACCAATGGTTTCACAATTGAGTGAATTAAGAAGCCTGATCCCAATGATTACATTAAATTTGATTACGTTTCATTATTTAGAGAAAATCGTGATTAATTATATTCATCCACCACAATCAATTTATGTGATTTTTTAAAATGATGTGAATATTTTTAAGGAGTCGCCCCATTGAATGATAGAATTATGCCTTCATGTTGACTCTTTTTCCTAATGTGGAAAGAGAGAGTTACTTCCCTTAAATTCCAACTCCTGGTGGAATTCTGTCAAGGTTTGGTAATAATTATAAATATAAAAAAATACAAAAGGGGTAGTAAAAGATAGCATTACATGAAAATTTTGCCTTGCATGACTATTTTGCACTTTTGCTCCTAATAGTATTTGTAATTTTTTTCTTAAAACTGATAAAAACTTGACATAAGAAAATGTCAATGGGGTACTTCATTAATAAGATTAAAAAATAAAAAATCTCTATATGAACATACAAGATTAGAAAAAATTAAACTTTGTACTGTGCATGAAGTTTTCACTAAATAAATTTTATTTAAACAAATTATCAGTTACATTGAAGCTACAGTTGAAATGTTGAAAGTGATACTTGAAGCATATACATCTTGGTTGGTTCCATAAATGCTTCAGATATAAAACTAAAGGGCACATAAAATTTTATAATTTCTGTTAGGTATTTAGTTTTGTTATAATAATAGTTACTTATAAGTCAGCATAAATGACATAATAAATATAACTTATTTTCAGCTTGTGAATAACTTCTCGTTCTTAATTGAATTCAGCACTTTCCATGCTTTTTTGTCATCTTATACAGGTATTTGAAACATTTTGTTTTTGTTTTCGTGAGTCACTCGCTTACTATCTTCCCTATGTCAATTAAATTTTAGTGGTATGGTATTAATTTAATCGTTTCTTCCATTTATTTCTTCATACGCTGGTGATGTTCATGATCTTATACTACTTTATGGTGTTATGACAACTGTTCAAAAGAATTGGGCTGTATAATGAGTAAAATTGGTAGAGATTTTTACAAATAATCTAACTCGTCATATATAATTTCACGTGAGCCATAAACGTTTATTCTCGAAAGTGCCTCAGTTTTTTTCCGTTGTTCAAGGTAAACAAAATCTGGTGCCATTAAAATAAAGTAAGCATTTCAATTAGCGTTAGTTCATAATGTGTCATCTTTCCCGATGACGAAAAATTGCAATTCTGGAAGTCTTTCTGCTAATTCCCTTGTTATTCCTCTCATTAATAAATAACTACAAAATCAGGAGTCCGTGGCTGAGAATGTCGTTGACAGTGGCAGAGCACGCTTAACCAATCGGAACAGGTAGTTGCGTCAAGAGGAGGGAGGGAAGGCCCTGATTGTTTTGGCGTTAGTCCTTGGGCCTGATTGTTTGCAGGCCCATAATATTTCATTGGTTCTTACATTGAATTCTGCCTCAAGCTGCAGTATGTTCGCCATTGATTTTTCTCCCCCACTTTGAGTCTTGTTTTGAACGAGGGATCAGGTTTCTCTCATGGCGTCTCTTATAAAAAAGTTTAATTGACGTGGCTGAAGTTCATCGGTTTCCATATTTTATCTTAAGGATCGCCATCTACAATTGTATACTGCACTGAAGCTTCTTCGATCTTTCCTTCTGTTCTGTTCTGAAAATTCGAGATCTTTTCTTTCGTAGGTTTACTGCAGACGTAGATATCGGTAGGTGGGTAGGGCTGCTTTGTTCTGTTCCATGATTAGCCGGGAGGTGAAGCCCTCCACACGATGGTATGTCCGAGAAATCACTAAAAACAATGCTAGGAAAAGAATCAGTAGAAAGTCACGTGAAGCAACAGGGACTACTCTGTCTAGGCTGGTTGTTGGTTAGGCCTCCGTTGCTTTGTCTGTCACGTGGCTTTCCTTAAGGGGAGGCGAGGCCTCATGAAGCGGACTTGTTTTCTATATGATGATGCATGAGATGTGACACGTAGTGGAGCTGGGCACAGAAGACAAGGAAACAGGTCACATCCGTCACACACCACTACACATGACATTCTACCGCAGCTCTAGGACTTGAAGCGTTGAGGAAATTACTACCAAGTGATTATGAGGGTCACAGAAGGACTGACAGGCATAAAATATGGATACTTAAAAGAGAGATTTTACTTTTTAAGGAACGATGATGATGTCTCTTATTATATTTGTTGCACAAACGCTGGAAAATCAGAACTTTGCGAGTGTGTGAGATGTGAATGCATCCCATGTGAATCATATGAGTGATTGACGAGCTTGATCGTGATGGAACGCGACAAGGAGGCTTCGTGGTAATCGCCTCTCAGTAGTCCTGATGGTGACACAGTGGGATGCCATTAACCAAAATCTGTTTTGCTTTTGCTTCGTACCGGTGTCATCATCTCTACCTTAGAGAATTCGCAAGGAATACTAGTAATATCGGGAGAGTAGTCAATAGATGCTCTCTATGACCGTAGATCCGTTGCTATCCAATCGACAGTAAATGAGTGAAATGTTATGACATGACGATTTCTTTATTTATTTAATCTGTGTTGGGATAAGGAGCCTATGCCTGCCGCTGACGTTTATTCGTACCTCGGTACCATACATGAACCGTTCTCACACATGGAACCCGTTGAACGTATTAACTATTTGTCTCCAGAAGAATTTTAAATCAAAACTAAGACATTCAGGTATTTAGTAGTTTAATTGGTCAAGGGATCATGACGAAAACAAGGAAAATAAGGAAAATAATGCCAGCATCGGCTTGCATGACGTACATCAATTGCAATCTTGTTAAGTCGAGGCTCCATCGAGGTACAATTCTATTGCCTAGTTATTATAAACGATCAAGTCTTCTTGTGCTATAGTTGCAAGTACCAGACAAGAGCTCAGACTAGAAGGACATTGACTGTAATGGAATCTAGTAGCTCATAAACTTTACATCTCTTTGATAGATTTCGAAGAATGTCGTCATGTGAAGGCGTAGTGTTGGGAGAGAAGGTTATGGACCTAATGGAGGTAATTTTACGTGTTTTTGACTTCCCAACCTGCTGATGGATGATCAGAGCTTCGCTAAAAATTGCACACTAATATTTTCCCAAATAAATTTCAATTCGTCTTATTAAGTTGTTACAGAAATATTATGATTTTAATTCCCAAAGACCTCCTATATTCAGGAAGAATTCATCTTTGCTAGAATTAGGAATAACTTTACAAACTGTGTTATTATAAATTAGTCCTTGATTTAAGTTAAGAAACTAAAACTTAAAAGTCTGCGGAATATTTCCCTTACGATTGTTGCGTGCCATTATAATATTCAAAATGCTAGGATAGCCTTGGAAGGAATCTGATTTCAGTCTAAGAGGATGAATATGATTCCTTATTTTATTTTTTTCCTTCTTGATATTATTCCTTACTCATATTACTCAACTCGAAATGAGTTGCCTTATTTTATTCCAAAATAATTTGGGATGTTCTGCACGAATGCCCCACCCCTATCCAGTCCCACCGTTCTCTTACTCCGCAAGCTACTAATGGATCACAACCAGCCAGAGATGAATAGCGGAAGAAACGTTCTCTGAGATCAGGCTTTCAGCTGACTGTCTGCAGGATCAGCTCTCTGGCTTGCCACCACTCGTACCCTCGTAACAATAGCTACTTTGATGCCTCACGCAATGGCTATGCGAGGGAAGAAAGATAGTTATCAGGTATCGACGGTCTTTTAGAGCCCCAAGCACATACGGTTTGCGCTATAATTTTGCTTCGCTAAATGCTTGGAAGGCGCTTATATGAGGACTAACATAACATTATATCAGGCCGTTCCGCATAATTTTTCCCAGGTACGCTTGCTTTATGAGCTCAAAATTCGCTTCCTTTCCTTGCTTACTCCAAACCCTTATTGTTCCATAGTAGGCGTATGTTCTGAGGACTGTGTCTTGACATTTTTTATGTGAAAAAATCCTCGATGTTTCCTTTTACAGTTTAAGCATACATGAAAGAGTTAATGAAGGCGTTACTTTCCAAATACTAGCCATTGCTAATATCTTTGGATCTGTTATTGACTATTGGAGTTTTTGGACATCAATCTGTGGGCGGAGAAGACAAGACTATGTAATCCATGGACGAAGTTATGAAGAGGCGCTCACGGTTGGACAAAAATTGATCACCCAGCGTACAATGACAAATCCTGCTTTCACTTTCTTTTTGTCAATTACTAAAAATTCGTAAAATGTCGATACATCGAACGAATCTCCTCCTTACTCCCAATGTGCATAGTATGTGTGAGTATATAATAAACTGTTGCTTCGTAGACCCCAACGCAACAACTTCTC
Source organism: Spirodela intermedia (assembly GCA_902729315.2). Taxonomy (NCBI): domain Eukaryota; kingdom Viridiplantae; phylum Streptophyta; class Magnoliopsida; order Alismatales; family Araceae; genus Spirodela; species Spirodela intermedia. The sequence continues at coordinate 2,218,592 of LR746276.1, read as the reverse complement.
TCTCGTGTTATCGTCAGCCAGGTCAGACGTCCACGTGTTGACCTTTGACTTGGGATCCATCCGAGGGATTCCCCTCGTCGGTTCTCAAAATCCCATGTGCCCTTATAATGCTCGTAGTCGTGGGGTCGTGACTCCATTAATGAATTATGGGACACGTGGCACAAGCAGTGAGTAAGTGACAGAATTGCGCATTCGCGCCTTCACTCGCTAAAATACTGCTTTCCGACGCCTCCGTTGTGAGAAAGCGTCCATTCCCGTGCCTCTGCGTACGCGAATCCGGTCACCGAACGCTAGCCCAGTCACTACGTCAACGGGGTATGGGGGCTCGGTGGCACAGTATTTTCGGTGCACGCATCGACATATGCCAACGAGTTGCGTTTTTCAAAGCCTTTAGCCCAACCATAAATTAAGTAAATACACGCCACATGCTTTATATATTTATATTTGTATCTGTAGTTTATGCGAAGCTTCTTTCCTCCATTCGGTTTTGCATTTTACATTGAATATTATTACATAGAGCATGAAAACCAATCTCAAACCTACTATAAATAAGGACCTCGGGGGGCAGACCACATAAGTCCCCCGGATGCTCTGCTTGTCTCTCTCCCTTCACCTTCATCTCCTCTTCTTTCTCTCGCTCGCCTCGCTGGTGCTCCAGAGATCCTTCGTCAGATCCCCATCAAACAATGCTTTCTTCGAGGGTAATATAATTCTCGTTTGTGTCTGATTCTTCGGCTTCTTCCCGCAGCAGTGGCCGTCGAACTCTCTTTTTATTTCCAATCCTTCGGCGATTTCTCCTCCTCTCTGGCGATTACACCCGTCTGGCAGGGCATCTGTCGTTTGGGAAGTCTAGATCCATAAGAACTGGCCAGATCTCTTGTCATTCCTTGACATTGCCTTTATAAAAGCCATTCAAGCATGTAACTTGTCTTAAACCCCAGATCGCCGAAAACAAAAAACCAAAAACTACTCCTTTCTGTTCTTATCGACATTTATAGTGCTGTCTAGGCCTTTCTTTGTATTTGGCTTTGGAGCTGGCTCTCATCCTCATTCATATACCTTAGAAGAAACTTTATAAAAATTGTCGAATTATGTAATTATCTTCCTTCGTGGATTTCTCTTGGAAACAGAAAAGCTAAAAAAAAGTCGTAGTTATTATTTTTTGATGTTCCCATAGGAGAGCAGCAATAGTTTTAGGTAATCTGGCCCCAATTCCACCGTTCTTATAGTATCACCTTTATAAAACCCAGGTAATCATGTAACTATCTCCTTCATTCATATGCTTTCTCCCAACCACAAAAAAAAAAAAAACATAAAAATCCAAGAAATGTTTCCGTAAGGAGTCTCCACATTCAAAGAAAAGATTTGGGATTGCCGATAAAAAAGAAGAAGAAGATAGCAGATAGGTTTCAGACAGAATGCCAGAACTCGGAACTGTCATGCCGAACATGGTATCTCCTGCAACTCCCGGAACGCCGGGCACGCCATCTCCGCTGCTGTCGGTGCAAGCTCGGGTCGAGTCAGCGTCGTACGACCGTCTTTCCATGCCGCGCTGCAAGTGTCTGCCAGCCAGCTCGCTGGCTAATTCCCAAAGCTGCCTCGTTGACTTCCGGGTTCCTGACGTTTCACTCACCAAGAAGGTACGAAGTTCGAAGGTTTTCACCTCTCTCTCTCTCTCTCTCTCTCTCGCTATTTATATATATATATATATATATATACATACATCTCTGCTGTGTTTATCGATCAGAAGAGATGGCATGACTCGAGATTGTAGTTTGGATTTATTTTCCTTTTTCTACTACCACGTGCTCGCGTTCTTGTTTTCGGTGTTTAGAATAGAGTGTCCAGAAATGATTGGTGCCCACTTCTACATAATTGGTTATACCTAAACCATCATTTCTACTTTTAATTTTTTTTCCTAGAAATGGATTATTGAGTCACTGGTTGGAATGCCAAGAATTGCTTACCTTTTCGTCTTTCCGATGTATCTGTCCCTTAACTCAATTGTTTGAATTCGTCCTCGCAACCACTTCATGGTTACTATTTCCTGAGGCTTTTTATTCAAGATCATCTTCTCAATATAGTGTCTCGATTAGTTCCTTTGAGATAGTCGATTATCAATCCCTGGTTCCATGAGAAGAGTTCTTTTTTTCCACCGTAAAGTTGGTCCGTCCCATCCACTCAACGCATCTCTCGCTATCTCTCTACATACATATATTAATATTTTTTTGCATGCCAACCCTCCTCCTTTCTAGTTTGTCTTGTTCTAGCCTCCGAAACTATAAGTCAACAACTCCATTCCATTTTTTTAATCTATCTGCCGGCTCATTAATTTTTCTGTTGAATAAAGAAACACATGTGCCAAGTAGTTTACTCAACGAGGTCAGTTCAAGTTCTACATTATAACACTAGAATACAAGAATAGCTTCCTAGTCTACACCAACCAAAGCCGTAGCCGACAGACCTAGCTTAGCTCCGGTGACGTGCCTTGCATAGAGTCGTCCTCCACTATCTAATAATGCACATTATTTTATAAATTCAATCAGCATCGGTTTTTGACGCTAAACGACATGTTGGACGAGACAAAATTTACAGATTTTGTCATTCTTTTTAATGAAAATGTGATTTAACTTTATTTGACTTGCCTTTCTTGCTCTATCCCACACACAATGCATTGTTTTTCATAATTGTTATAAATTAAACGTTAATAAATTAGTCTCTATGTCAACTTTTTAAAATAAGTTTGAGACATTCAACTCTAGTCTTCATAATTTTCAGGTTTTTCATTAGGAAGGGTAATTTGAATTCAAACCTATAGCCATTATTCTTTATTTCTATGCACTAGTTCCGAAGATTCAAATTTTCTTGACCATTATTGACGATTATGAGCAATAATTTTTTTATATAAAAATCAATAATTTGACGAAGTTCTAAACATATAGGATTGCTTCATTCAATTTAAAAACTTCATTAATATCTAAACATATAGGATTGCTCATTCAATTTTAAAATGTATTTTTAAATTTAAAAAATTAACTATTTACTTTAGTTTCAAAGTTTTGTTAATATACGAGGGTAAAAAGAGAGTGAAGGCTTCTGGCCTTTGGTCTTATTATGATGCGAGAAGTTTTGCTACAAGAAATCTCTGGGCCAAAGATTCCCGCAGATAGTTAAGAATGAGCACCCATCGGGCTCAAGTGAATCCTGAATGAAGTGATCATGTTGTATGATTAATCAAGAAATGTCTGCATGAAATATACACATAAACGGTGCTAGTCCTCACTAACCCGAAATGGTTTCAGCTAGGGGCAGAGTTCTTGGGAACGTTCATCCTCATTTTCGGGGCCACGGCAGCGCCGATCGTGAACCAGAAGTACAACGGCGTGGAGGGACTCTTCGGCAATGCCCTCTGCGCAGGGTTGGCCGTCACAATTGTCATCCTCTCCACTGGCCACATTTCCGGCGCCCACCTTAACCCATCCCTCACCATTGCCTTTGCCGTATTCCGCCATTTTCCTTGGGCGCAGGTGCCCGCCTACATCATCGCACAGATTTCCGGCTCCATCTGCGCCTCGTTTGCCCTCAAAGGCGTGTACCACCCCTTCCTCTCCGGCGGGGTTACCGTGCCGTCCATTACTACTGCCCAGGCCTTCTTTCTCGAATTAATCATCACCTTCAACCTCCTCTTCGTGGTCACTGCTGTTGCAACTGATACAAGAGCGGTACACTGATATGCTCTTCAATGTCTCTCTACCCAAGAGTTATTTTCTGCCTAGAACTTAGATTACGATGTCATTCTTGCAGGTGGGAGAATTGGCAGGAATAGCTGTAGGAGCTACTGTCGTGCTGAACATCATGATTGCCGGGTGAGTGAGATCTTACGCACACACTCCATGTTTAACAGAAATGACGAGATATCAGTAATCAAAAAGGGGTCACTGATTCAAAAGATGAACCTGCTCCATTTCTTGTCAACTATTGAGAGGTTGTTAATCTAATATTATTATAAATTAAAAGTACAGAAAAAATGTTATATATTTGGTACCGATGAGTTTTCCTTCGGATGACACTAACATTAAAAACTCTAGTTCCAAAAGTTTCGTACATCTATCGTCGGTTGTTCTGGTTGTAAGTCATTCGCATTTTCTTTTGGTGGTCTTTACTCTCAACCGAGCCCGTAGTTTTAACAAAACCACAACTAGAAAATAACCTCTTAGCTAGAACTCTTTGGGCATTGATTTCATTCACAACGACAGACTTCATGTGTAACTAAGTCTATGGTATACCAATAGTTCCTCGTCTTTTATGATTTCGCTTATGTGGCTCTGTACCCGGAAACGACACGTGCAGGCCAGGGACAGGTGGATCGATGAATCCTGTGAGGACGATTGGACCGGCGATCGCTGCTGGAAACTTCAGGCAGGTATGGATATACCTCATGGCACCGACAGTGGGTGCCATCCTGGGCGCGGCCGCATATACCGCCGTGAAGCTGAAGGACGATGAAATAGAGCCTGAGCGTCAGGTAGCGAGCTTCCGGCGCTAGTCCGATGCCTTCATGTTTAATGCTAAAGGCATATCAGCACCCCTCTACTAGAAGAGAATAAATGGGTGTAATGATTACGTTTGTCGGTGTGCGAGCGAGTGCAGTCCTCTATTCTCGATGTCTTGTGAGAATAAAGTGCCCACCCTCTCCAGTGGGTGCCTGTCCTTGGTGTGACCAGAACATATGGTTTGCTAGCTGTGTGATTGTGCGGTTGTGATTGTGTTATATATAATAACAGTGGAACAGCTCTGTATGCTGCAGTGCAATATACATTATTATTTATGTTTACAGGTTTTGCATTCCGTCAAAGTTTTTGCTTAAATACCATAGAAATGTGGTCCGCATTTCCATATAAAGATCTCCATGGATTTAATTGCAGCATTTTTCCTCAAATCATGAAATTGTTTCTTAATGGTCACGCGTAACCCTGTGTGAGTGTATGCATATTTCGGGTTAGGATTGGTTATATGTCCAATTATTCTTGGTTTAAAGATATTTGTAGCCTTTGAAACGCGCACCTTTTCATTTCATGTCTTATACTGGAATTAAAAGTTTGCACGCTTTTGAGAATTGGGTAGGGATCGTTTTAATCAGATAGTTTAATGGTAGCTTACAAAACTGTAGCTATATGTATGCCAGCGATATTGAAGAAACTTTATGATGGATGTGGTTGAGACATTAGACCAGTTTTGTCAAGGCTACCGATTTTAATTTGTAGATTTGTTTAATAAGGTTTTGTAAGATTCAACTTAATAATTATTCTAGTTTGTAAGATTATTTTAATTGTAACTTGTAATTTGTAGAATTGTATGAGCAGCTTGGAGCCCATTCTCTTTCTACAACGTTCACGTATCTCGTAAGCGTCAAAAGCAAAATTTCTGAGCTGACAAAGGACGCCTCCATCAGCAAGCGCCTAGTCTTTCTGTTGACTGCAAACCACTGGCGACGATAATCTTTCAGGAATAAATCTCTGCTCAATTAAAGTTTTACTCCCCTTTGCCCTTGATTATAGCCATTATGCTTAATGATACAAAAGTTCCTGTATTCTCTATTCCGTTCATCCCCTAAGTTGGTCATCTATACTTCAGATTCCCATATGAAAAATTTGATGGACAGACCGCAATAAATAGTTGTCAGATTCCGAGATGCTTATGAAATTTTGAATTTTCTGCAGGAGTTCGTGTTCATTACTTCTTATTGGGAATTTCCATTGATAACGTTCTCGTGGTATAGGCAGCAGTCCATTTCATGTTCAAGTTCATTGGAAAAGCAAAACATTATGAATAGTTATCATTACGCCGAAGGATGTGGCGTAACTTCACTGGACATTCTATGGCCTGTGGTTACCTTCAATTCATAGAATCACGGTAGACACAGTTCATTAGTCAGGCTAAAAAGTCAGACTCCTTGGCCAATAATCATGTGGCTCACTTCGAAGGACTCCATATGCGGTTGAACAGCCGACGTAGAATTTTCAACTGAAAATTGTTTGAGCACGCCTTGACGAGACTCATTTTTACTATCACAGATTTATTTTTCTGACAACTAATATATGTATGACTCAGGATAGATGTATATATATATATATATGTATGACTCAGGATAGATGTATATATATATGTTCAAAATTATTTTGTAGAGCTATTGTGGATAAATAATTTTTAATAATTTGTAGTTACAGAATTTTTTTCTACACGTAAAAATCAGACAATTCTAGCAAGATCTGAAAGCAATTCGTAAGACCCCTCTTTATTCGTGATAATAATGTTTTTTAGTCGAACTGAATGGTTGATCTCTGTCTTCTCGCATCTATCTAGTAAATGAAGACCTCAGCTTCAGATGGAATTTTCATCATCGTGCAAGCATGTGGAGCCCTTATTAATAGAAGTACCTTCAACAATCACTGCAAGCACTGAATGCCCAATGAATCACTGCAATCACAAAGTTAATCAGTTAGAGGTGCCTTTAACAATCACTGCAAGCACTGAATGTCCAATGAATCACTTCAGTCACAAAGTTCAACAGTTAGAGGTGCCCTCAACAATCACTGCAAGCATCATTCAGGTATCTAATAAACGAGTATTTTCGTCCTCAGTCATCTGTCCATCTGGAATTTAACCTGTGGAGCGCTTATTAAGGTCATTGTTCTCCTTCCCATGACGTCGTTGGTAAAGAAGAGCCACAAGGTTACTTGAATGAATCACAGGCAGAGACAAAAGTGAGAGAGACGGAAAGATCCTAATAGTGAGAGAAAGAGGGTGAAAGAAAAAGAGATGCGCGAGAGACGCAGAGAAAGAGGAGAGAAAGAGAGATTTAGGTCTGAAAGTAAACGGTGCTGTCAAACCCATAAAAGGTGCCAACGGAGTTGGTTCTTGTGGGAGGGAGGACAAGTAATTCTCCCTATTGGACTCTCGGAGCGTAGGTAGTTTGACCTGGAAAAGGGGACCTCTGCTACAGTTTGCTGACAACTACCTCTGTAGAGAGCAAGCATGACCAATGATTCCATTATCCAGTGGAATGAGTTGTGACTGTGATTGTGCTCTCCTCTCCTCTCCTCTCCTCTCATATTGACGGTGGGAACGACAAAGGACGGTGAAGTAGTATCGATTCGAGAAAAGCTTTGGACAAAGCTATGAGCAAAGTTTCCATTTTGAAGAGGATTACGAATATGGAAAAGTAGTCGCTGAAGTGGGGGGAGAAATGATACGCCAACCACCCATTCGACCAGAATAGAGAGTGATGCTGATGATGACCCTCCACTGTCGGGTTCCTTTCTAAGGTTCTCATCCAATTGGCACGTCTCGGCGGAGAAGACGTGCAAGTTGAATTACACTAAACCCACCATGAATCGCGAAGAGAGTGCAGGTTGAACGTCAGCAATGCTAGCCAGCAGAAAGGCCATTAGCTTGAGATCAATCAAGGAACCTGGCACCCCACCAAAGCAATAGAAGTCAGTGTTGGGAGACAACTGGTTTTGAAACAAGTGGAGTAGACCTCCACCGCTCATTTGTGAATTATACGGGGGAGGTTCTTCTGTTATTTAACAATTTGCTGCTGCGAGGAGTGTGTGGGGGCCGCGGGGATGAAGGGGGGGGAGTTGGGAGGAGAGAGAGAGAGAGAGAGAGAGAGTGGGCATGATTTTAGGCTATTGTCAAACCAGTGGACTACGTTGACTGGGAAGTATTAGGCTCTGCAATGAAGGGTAGTGGATAGATTTTGGCTCGAACGGTGCATAATTATTAATTGGTTCAGTTTGAAGGGTTAGTCAGAGCTTGCCCTAGCTTGTGTATGTTCTCTGGTTGCTTTCCCCAGCCATGGTCAACTCAGAGAGGAGTAACAGGGGCCTACTTTGTAGTCTACATCCTATTTTTGATGAAAATGAGTTTACTTATGTTAACTGGGTCATGCTGCATGAGGGAAATGAGCCTAGTTCATATTTTTTAGGTCATGCTATGTGACCCAAAATGGGCCTGCTTCATGGCTGCTTAGTCATATTGAATTGGGGGAAATGCGCCGAAGTCATGTTTACTGAGTCATGTTTAATAGTAAAATAGTGACACAGGTCTAGACATTTTATAGGCCATGTTGTATGAGGGAAATGAGCCTACATCATGCTTACACGTGAGTAGGCCTAAACATGTCTACAAGGTCACAATACTACATGAGGTAAATGGACCTACCTCATTGTCTGTGGGTCATGTTATTTGAGGGAAAATGGCGTACTTCATATTTAATAGGTCTTCTTATGGGAGGGACCTAGGTCAGACATCTTTTACATTATGTTTTCTGCGGGAAATTTGATTACATCAGGATCGAGTAAGATTAATGGACACAAACTAGGAGTGTAAGTTGTCGTATTTTCCACACTGTTTCCAAGGTTTTTCTCGAAGGAAACATCAGAATTCTGTCATCTGGAAAAATGTGTTTCATTTTATTCAATGCTATCTGTATCAATTTCTCGCTGAGAGCTACCATTAGAATCCATACGGCGAATCGTACATTCACTGATTATCATCATATGAGTTACAAACTCTGGCTTGAATACCAACGTCACTTAAAGGGGTCACTTCAGCACCATTAGCAGCTTCTCTTACCAGGATTAATCGGAAGAAACCGGAGATGTATGATGAAGATTGCCAAACCTCATCGTTACACTTGGAGTAGGATGGTATAGTAGGTAAAGCCATGGCAACAGTGTTCAGGGTCCTGAGCTCTACATCCTACGCTGTAAATTTCAAATGGCCCTTGGAACATAGGCAATTATGAATGTACGGTGAGCGCTATTGAATATGGGCTTTTACGAGTTTAACACACGCCAAATGATTTATTAGAAGTAACTCTACTAGTCTTCGCCGTTTTATAATATATTGGAGGATGGCTAACCTGGGTCTTTCACTGCACCAGTCGTAGTTGCCCAACAACTACACCTCCGAAAGCCATTTTCTTGAAATATTGTCTTCTTCTGTTTTTAGGTTGAATTTGTAAACGTAAAGGGTGGCGGAGCTATTTTCGAAAAGGAAACAGAGCATCCGATTCTGCCATAGGGGCATCCACCATGGCGCATGCATCAGCTCTCTCATTCCCTGTTTTAATCACAAGCACACCGCACCCCACCCCCTCTGACTAGGATCTTTCCTAATAAACAACAAACTCAGTGCCTTCTCAGCCTTCTTTCCCTTGGACGATAAAGAAGCCATGTGTAGAAGAAACCTGTTGATCATGTCGCTGCCTTGTCAGCTCGCGTTCAATCCCTGTAGCTCAATTGCCCGCATGAGGAAGAAAAAAAGAATCGCTGAGCTCAGCATGAAAATTCCTGGAAGTACAATAGAGACTGAGTTATCAAGATGTCAATGAGTCTGTAACTAATTCTTGATTCCATAACAGGGTTAAAGATTGGGACTTAATCAGCAAATGACGCTGATTCGTACCGTGTGAATGGCTGGCGAATGATTCAGTGTACAGACTGCTTACCTTGGGATGGGGAAATTAGGGTACCAATGGAGGCCAAATACTCCCTCGGCGCCTTGTCCTGGCCTGTGCAATCAATGCTCGAATTGACGCCGCCGGCGCACACACAGCTGAAGTAGTTCCTCGGGGGGGTGTAACCACAGACGCCGCCGCTGCTCTCGCAAGCACCACACATCTCCGCTCCTCCATACTCCTCGAACCTCGTCTGGCCGAACTTGAGCACCACGCCGTACTGCCACCGGAGGGGGTCGGTGGCGACGTCGCCGTAGGACATCACCGACGTGTAGGCGGCGCAGTGGAGGTCTGCGAGATCGAGTTCACCCTTGGGGCCCAGGCTCGCCGGGGAGTACACACAGCAAGAATTTGCCGGGGCAAAGATCGGAATGCCCAGGGAGAGCATGCCGGGGCAGGAGTACAGTGACTCGCAGACGTGAGACTGGCTCATGTCGCAGATGGGGGCGCTGTTCTTGTAGCTGAGGGAGGAGGTATTGGCGGAGCACCCGAGGAGTACGAACATGGAAGGGCCGAGCTGGAATGGCCCGGCCCAGTCGAGACCAAAATTGGCGGTGGAGGGGAGCATGGTGATGCAGTTTGACATGGTAGATGGGGAAATTGTTAGGGTGGAGGTAGAGTAGGAGATGGAATTGATGGGGTAGGTGCCCGTGTGAGTGGTCAGAACGAGCTGGTCGCTGCCGCCGTCGTCGCTGATGCCGCCGGAGGTACATGTGACGGAAGGGAAGAAGAGAGGAGAACCGCAGCCGAAGCCCGTGCCGAAGGGGTATCTCACCGGTAGAGAGCCACAGGAGTTATTGCATGAGGCCATTGCTTGAAGTGGGAGATGAATGAAGAACAGAGAGAAGGAAAAGTACTGCGGAAGTCGTGGAAAATACCTCATTATGTCTGCCGGATGGAGCTCTCTCTGTCTGTCTCCCCACCCTCCCCCCCCCCCTCGCCAACACGCTCTCTCTACTTCCAAGCGAGGGTGAACCTCGCAGAGTGCTGTACAGCTGCACCTTGTCGACTGATCTCCTCATATTAATATTTCTAATATTCAAAACATAATCGTGTCAAACAGAAAGTAAATGGGAGAGAAAAGAATGGCCGAGTTGGGCTGCCAAGCCAACACGATCAGGGTCTGATTCACCTCGACTCTGTAGACCTGTTTGATTTTTTGCTCGGACACGATCGACGAGGAAACCTTAGAAATGAGTCCCTAATTCTCGGGCATTGCGGCATCATTGCAACTGTAATATTTCCCAGTAGACCATTGTCACATTTAATGTTTGAATACCTAATTTGAAAATATTAGACTCATAGTTTGTTGATGAGATCGCATGCATCTTCGTTTAGAAGTATGGTTTCAAAATGAAAAATAGATTGCTTCTTTTAAATATACCTTCTTTGGAGATCTCTAGAAAATAGAAAGTGCACTGTTTTTAAAATGACATCTTGAGAATCGAGAATCAAGAAGTTGAGAATGAATTTTGAGGATCGCTAGATTTATTAAATAACTAAAATTATTACTATATTTAAATAATTTCTAGAGCAGATTCATCTTGGATATTGGGTACAAGGGCCCAATTTTGTGTATTTACAGAAGTCAGTTTTAGAGTTTAAGACGGTCCATATTTAAATTAGAAAATTTATTTCTAAATCATGTGTAATGATATGGATTTAACTAGAAGCTCTAGAATCAAGGATCACAATGGTGAAAGAAATATGTTCACATTTATTACACTTCAAGTTCTGTGATCTTTCAAAAAATTCAGATACGTTGAAGGTAATTGAAAAAATACTGTGTAAGATCTAACACTGCTAATTACTAGAGATTAGAAGAATGATTAAATTTTTCATATTAATAATAAATGGAAAAACTTTCCAGGTTCTGGTTCCATCATAAAATCACTAGGTTATACAGAATTTTAGATAACTTCCTACATAACTGTTGAACCATATTACAAGAAATAAATTCAATATAACGCATGAAAGCAAGTATTATTTCCGAACATTGAATAAGGCTTCATTGTCAAAACCATATCAATTTAACGAACAACGTGTAGTGATCTATGGTAAGATATTTACTCATATATCTTTGTTCTTTAGCTAAGTGGAGTGATCCCAATTAGTCTGATTTCATTAGGTGCATCGCATAGAGTTGGCCTATAGTACTCTAAATCTATAAATTAATTAGCATCATTAGTCTGAGTGATTGATATGATAGAGTTTTCACAGTTACTAATTGCTTGGGTGAAGCTATTAAGTCAATGATGCCTTGAAACCATTGTAAATAAAAATGCTCAGCAATAGAAACTCGGATCTATCCTTGGAGGATGACTTGCTATAGCTACAATTTATTATTTGAAAAATTATAAGCGGATGAAGCCAAATGCTTGGGTATATGAAAGTTAGCACTCAAATAAATGACACCATAAAAATATAAGTCTATAAAGGAAAAGTATGCTCTAGAATGAATCAGATGCTAAAAAGTGACTATCCTCGTTTAAAGGATTAACTTTTAAGTAAGTATCCAGGAAGAGGAAACGATGACTACCAAAATTTCTTCCTAAAGTCATTATACCATATCTTGATTTTCGAAAATCTCCTTTTTAAAATAAATTTTAATTAAACGGAAAAGATTTTTAATCATACATTTCTATGATCATAGGTGGGTAAATCATTTTTAAAAATTATTTTAATACATTTATGTGGTTTTAAGTTACTTTCCTTCTTCTGTACTTTACTAAGTCTACACCAACTAGCTCGGGTACACACAATCTAATTTAGGTCACCACACTAGGTAGATACACTATGAATCAGAGTGTGTATAAAACTAAGATTGACAATGAAGTGGCCTACCCTACCCAACGTCCAGGTACTAAGGGTTTGTACCTTTGTGTTTTGCCATTCTCTCCTAGAGAATTATACCAAATCTTTTCACATGATAGATTTATGAGTTTATCTCCCCATTCTGCACAGATACTAGGTTGCCTTACCCAGAAAATCTTGAACTAATATTTTTTTACTCTTAGCTGATTAATGTAATCAAATTGACAATCTGACACTCGTGAGAAAACTCCAGTCTAGTATCAGGTCGACTCACATGTGGACTCAAACATTTTTGAGTGGTCATATCTCTAAGATCTCCAATGCTCAATATTTTGGGTAAGAGAAATAAAATGTCAGAAGAGCTTCCAAATTGAATCCCAAAAATTGTTCTGTTTTTTAAAAAACATTCAACCCACCAGTTAAAATATGTTGCAAGCTTTCGCACAATCAAGCTTCCTTGAACGCTCAAATTGCCCACATAACAAGAAAATGACTGTTTCACTTTCAGAACACTCTTAAAATTCATTTCCTACATGAAGGCATCATGAGACAGTTGCTGTAATGAGCATAAAATGGCAAAATATTGTCTGGCCGTCTAGCATGGGGTGATGAACGCATGAAATCAATTGAATAATAGAGTTATTGTTCTATCAAGTTTGATTCTATTTTTCTAAGGAAGAATGATGGAACCAAAAGATCAAGACGCTTAAGAAGTAGACTAAAGACAAGGAAATGCCAAACTTCTATAAATATCTATGATTAATCCAAACAAGAGTTTAAGTATGTCAACCCCAATTTAGTGGCTACATATTGTGCAGACCCAAAGAATTGTGTCGAACCAATATTAATAATATTCACAAGAATTATTTAAAACCATTATAAAATGTGAAAACCCACTAACGAAAAAATTAAACCCCCCACCCTTTTCGTATAAATTCAAGCCTATTAAGATATCCATTAGACTGAAATAACTTTTCTAGGTCTCTTAGTAAATGTCCTAAGTGCGCTTTCAACATTCCTAGGCCTTCCAACGCACTCTCTCAGTTTGTTTTTGTTCAAACTTTTCTAATTGCTCTGATTTTGGATTTCTTCTAATAGATATCTTTTATGAAATTATTTTCATTTTATAAAATTTGAAAATTTAGTGCAACAACATATCCATTAGATCAAACATTGTAAACCTTCACGTGACCATAAATGGGGATAAAATATTTATGCATAATTTTTCTATTTATCATTTTATGATTACTAGTAACCATTAAAAACTTAAAAGCAATAATTTTCACATTTAGCATGTTAGTATTGAAGGAGCTAATCTTCTTCCTATTCAATCTAATTATTTTACATCTTACTAAAAGAGATAAAAAAATGAGTACTAAGAGAGTGCTCATATAATTGCAAACTTTAAAAACATATCTTATTAATAATGGAATTTAATTACTTAAAATTTTCTATTGCATAAAATATCCTAAAAAACAACTAAAGTTCACTTAATGTTATTTTTTATATAATGCCATTTAGTTGTTGGATAATTATTTATTTCGAGGATTTCAAGCACTAAAATTCAGTATGCAAACCATAATATAATGACGACAACTATGAAACCTTAACTTCTCACTAAACTGTCTCTACATTTCTCCTTATTTGTAGGTAACGAAATGATGGTTTTTCAAAAGAAAAATGGAAAAAACTTAAGGGGAATATGACAAGATGTCATGCCTATAAGTTTTATAGCTCCAGCTAGAGTAAGCTAAGGTATTATATGCAGAATTGTGTTCTAGAATTCGTGTGAGCCCTTATATTTAAGTGCTCACCCAAATATCAAGCAATTAAACTTTAGGTAACTGTCAATGTTTCCAGCCCAAAATCCCGGTAATCATCTCTTATAACTTTGGTGTCTAACGTTCCAAACACAACAGTTATATTGCATAAGTAGTCACTAAAAATGGTCAAAACACTTGCTTTGTTCTAGCTATTGAAGGGCTTACCTTTTTTAGAATAGATGATACGGCTTTCTAGCTATAAGAATCTCCTAAGATGTGTGATTATTAATATTCGGAGGAATTAACAAGTCTGTTCGGAGAAAATTAATAGCTTCCACGGCTGATAGTCCGTCCAAAAGACAGTAGGAAATTCTATTCTCAGTGGAGTTTTTGAAGGCTAAATCATCCAGCAAGAATTCATTCATCAGTATTTTTAGATAAAACTATTCAGTCAAATCATTCCAGGTTTTTGATAGAATAGAGCTTATCTTTTGTGTCCAGTGAATATTCACTGACCTGGTTCAAAGATAGCAGCAGTCTCCACTAAGTGGGGAGACAGTTGAACTAAAGATAGTCTAAATGTAGGAAAAATGGCACAGTGACATATACCTTCAAATATTTGCTGATTTAAATTCATCGAGCCCTAGTTGTAATACTACAGCCTGAATATTGAGCAAGGAATTGAAGCCAAGGAGATCAGGAAAAGGAATGGATGACAATTCCACAGGGAAGAAGTCTTTGCTTCTATTTAACTTATAATATATGTATGACGCATAGAATATCTACAATATTACAGCTAAGCACATCGACTGTACAAAGTTTTTAAATTCTAACTCTATTTGTTTCCCAGTTTAAAATACTTATAATTGAGGAACTTTCCTACAATAGCCCGAATGACAATCACTCCCTGATTGTTTAACTTCCTGAAAATTAAAGATCTGAGTTTGTAACGTGAAAACCTCAACAGGCATCAGATCAACGGACGGCAGCCTTTTTCGTTGATACCCTCTTTAACTGGTGGATTTAGAGGCGTCCAGGCACCTAACTCCACCTAATCAATATTGATATCCCGCTTCATTGCCGAACCGCGGTTTACCTCTCAGGCATCTATAATCCGCTCCGAACGACGACAACGCCCTTGGACATCAACTTTTCAACTACCCTGCAGGATGTCAACGGTGTTGACTTTTCCCTTGCCAAAGTCAGCATCCTTTGCACGCATACAGAAACTTCCTAATTATGGCAAACCCAGTCAACGCGTACGCGCTTTGTGATGCCTGGACTGCAAGGAGGGTATATTTCTGCAGTGGAGTTTTAACGTGAAAGATGTAAGGGTTGAAGCTTATATTTGAGAATAAGCAAAAGAATCTGGTGTTCTTTCCGTAGATGAAGATCGTTTCAATCTGTAGTAAATGGGGTTGAACTTTACGTGTGAATGAATCTCCCTCCGCGTGATCCCCAACGGCACTAAAGGAGACGACGACCCTCATCGGGTGGGTGAACCACCACGCACAGGTCAAGGACGACCTTTGACGGACACCTCCACCACATCCTCACCAGCACTGGAGGGGACGACGCCACTTGCCAGCGAAATACCAGCTCTACAATGGCCAATAGACGTCACCGCCCTGGGTCCCCATGGGCATGTCGTCACCCTCATTCTCCCTTTCGGTGATGGACAAGAGACGCCACTCACTGGCCTGGTGGCCGTGGTCACCTCTATGTCCGCGTAACTCACAATGTCGGTGCCGACACGCTCATCGACCTCTTATTGCCCTCTCGGAGGACAACATATTTTTTATGTTGCATTTTGATTAGAACAATTCTAACGGGGTTTCCAACACGTATCCCACCTAACTACCCCCAGGACGTCCTTGCCCCCCCCCCCCCCCGTTTAAATCTTCCTTCGATCCATCACGGCCGACATACGAGTGAATCCTTTTCCAACATCCCCTAGGCTGTTTTGACTTGCACCATGAAGCTCTGCATTGTCAGCGAGAGATGGCCTTACGGCGATTCTTCACATAAGACATTTAGTTTTACACAAGATAAGCATAAGGACATAATCAGATCCGGATTGCATGAGTAGCAGCTAACCAATTCAGCGGTAGATTGTTCAACTTGAGGGATCATAACAGATCGACATTAGGAGTTTTGATCGTCCACCATGAATAACATCATTTTCTCACAGGATTCCTCAAATAAACGGTCTACTTCAGGGGTCAAGATATCTCATCTTCTTCCCTTTCCTTCAATAGGAGAGCCGAAATAATCTTTTTCTACGTATTCTGTCTTTTCCACTCTTCCGACCAGGGAGACCAAAGAGCCGCAAACGCCGCATACGTTGACCATTTGGTGGCACTGATAGACGACAGCTGTCAAGTGTTTCAATGCTTTGAATTTGATCAACACCTCCGCGGCAAGACGAGAGTCTTCAGTGTTGTATTGAGGATAGGACTGGGTGAAGGGCTCCGATTCCTCCGTCTTTCTAAATCCATCAAAAAGCCAGAATGAGGGAGAAGTTTCCTTGAGACTATTTAGTTTGAATATAAGGTTTATGACCTTTTTTCAGGAAAAATCAACTTCGGGAGGACTCTTAACACACATTTTGCTGACATTTTAGTGTTCTTCCATGAACATAAGCTGGATCTAATGTCATGTGAATACCATCGGGAGACATATCAGTTAGCCTGTCTTCATAATAAATATCATGTCAACTTTTCAAATGGACATTTTCGTATTATGATCAATATGCCTATTTAGGTGTACGTTAAGTTCAGAAGTTGTCACGTGAACATCAGAAACGCGGTGTGTGAGCAGTTGAGTTCAGAATATGATATAACGCTGAGACTATTAGTTTACGAAAGTCAAAGCTTATTCCTAAGAGCAAAATTGGCTCATATTTTTTCTAAGAAGTTATTTTATTTTAACAGATAGTGGACTATTGACGAAAATCTCGTACGTGATATCATCTATATGAGATACCCATTCGATCGCTTCGTATGAAACGGTAATCAAAATCCTCAGTTTCCCATTTCTTGCTCTAAACAATCAAATAAATGGATTGCATAACCTCGAATTGTCAATCAACGGGAATGGACGACTTTCGCAAAAATACGGCTAAGTCAAAGAAGCCTTCACACGATACTTAGACGGATACCTTGAGCTATCTATTTATGTGACTCATGTCTTCAAGAAACCTCCTTTCAACCCACCAGCTTTCACCACTTCTCCATCCCCAAAATTCTCCGTCTACAGGTAAGGTGAGTGGGAGTCCCCCTCCCCCTCTCTGCATTTGAGCGTGATTACCCTCCCTGTCATGCACATCAGTGCGACGGCCGCCATCACACCGCGGTACGTTTCGCTGGGCGGGAGGTATTGCTCGATTCGCCGTTCTTCCCCTCTCAATCCAAGCAGACTCCAGGTCTCCGGCTCAGCCTATTCCGAGAATCCACCAATACAGCCCTCTACCGCAACCCGCATTGACGCCCACCTAGCCAACCTTAACCGCCTGCTCCTGCGGGAATCCGTGTCCGAATCCCTTGTCCCTCTCTCTCATCCGGACGGAAACGGAAGCGGTGACTGTGAAAGCGGTGTCGGCAGGGCCTTTGTCGATGATCTCAACCTCCCCAGTATCGTCTCAGAGAGGACCACTGAAGCCATGTCTCCAAGGAGCGTGAACCTTATTCAGCGCCTCGTTTCCGGCGCACATCTGTTCTCACAACACAACATGATCGGCCGCCGGTGGCGAGACTTGTACGGCGCCAACGTCTGGTCTGGCCTTCTGGACCCACTGGACGAGGACCTCCGTAAACAGATTGTTCGCTATGGCGAGTTCGTCCAGGCGGCGTACCACGCCTTTCACGCAGACCTAGAAGCGCTACCCTCCGACCCACGCTACGTCGCCCTCCCGGACCGCTCCTACCGCGTCACAGGTAGCCTCTACGCCACATCCTCCATCGAGGCGCCTCGATGGGTCGACAGCTTGGCGCCGTGGATGCGGCAGCGCTCAGTTGGATTGGGTTCGTCGCCGTGTGCGAACGCCAGCGCGAGATCAGTCGCCTTGGCCGGCGTGACATCGTCATCGCACTGCGGGGCACCGCCACAGTCCTAGAATGCGCTGAGAACTTCCGAGCGACCCTCGTCGAGATACCCCACAACAAGGAGAACTCACAGAAAGCCGAGCAATTTCCTGAGCCGAAGGTCGGCTGCGGCTTCTGGAGCCTATACACGACCGGCTCCGAGAGAATTCCCAGTCTAAGTGATGCGGTCCTGAAAGAGGTCAGGAGGCTAATAAAGCTCTACAAAGGCGAGAAGCTTAGCATCACCGTCGTGGGTCACAGCCTCGGCGCGGCGTTGGCTGTGCTCGTGGCGGATGAGCTCAGAGGGTACGGCGCCACCATGACCCCAGTTGCCGTCTTCTCCTTCGGCGGGCCGCACGTAGGAAATCTCGGGTTCGCCCAGAGGGTCCGCGCCCGCGGGGCCAAGGTCCTGCGAGTGCTAAACGAACGTGACCTCGTCACGAAGATGCCCGGAGTTTTCTCTGTCCACAGTAACCCAGCCGAGGAAGACGCCGGCGCCCCCTCCCCGACAAGGCAAAAGTCGCGGCTGCCGGTGGCCGGCGGAATGAGAACTGCGGTACCGGACAAGTGGCGGGTCGCAGTGGACCGAGCGATGACTGCGCTTTCGTACTCAGACGTAGGGAGTGAGCTGAGGGTGGACAGCCGGGAGTCACCGTTCCTAAGGCCAGATGCCGACCCCTATTGCTGCCACGACCTGGAGGCCTACCTCCACCTGGTAGACGGCTTCCAAAGTTCGCGGTGTCCATTTCGATCGGACGCCACGCGCAGCATCGCGATGCTGGTTGTGCAGCAGGGCTCAAATTTAAAGAGGCACTACACCAGTGAGGCCCTGGCTGCGCTGGGGCTGGAGCCGGCGCTCAAGGACGCTGCGACTGGGAAGGGGCGGCTGTCGCCGGAGGGCTACAGCGGTCACCTCGCCAGTTCGTCGTCCAGAGTTTCGGGAGCGAATTAGCGCCCCCGTCTCTGCGACCGGACGGCACGGTGACGTCCACCAACTTCTACCGTGATTCATTATTTTTTAACAGTTATTTATACTTTTGACCTCATAAATTTAATGAATGAATATTCCGCTACTATTTTCTTTTGATATTGGAGTACCCCTTAAAAATCTTCTGTCCATATAAAACTAAAAAATATGAATTTTAGAATTTTAGAAATTATTTCTGTATAAATATATCAATTTACATCATAAATGAGTTCAAAAAATGTAAAAATTTTCGAAGTCTATCATAGGAATGTATGATAATGTCATAAGAAAGTTCAAAATATTTTGCAAAGAATACAAAATTTTAAAATATTTTATAATAAAAAATGATTATAAAATCATTTTAAAATTAGAGGAAAGGAAAAAATCAGATGTTGACATTATATTGACATCATCACCTGCTAGAACAACAATTTGGGTAAAAAACTCTCTGCTTGGCAATTATTACCAAAATGATTTACAAAGGTTTGATGAATGAAATTAAGATTTGAAATCTCAAAATGATTTGTAATAAATTAAAGATGAATTTAAAAACTTCAACTCAAGCAAACTATTATGAATTTAATAATTAAAAAAAATTAAATAGTAAAATAGAGTTCTAGCGACATAATGATAATCACTAGAATTCTAGGTATTTAGAAGGTATTCAAATGATGTCCACCACCTTGAAGGTTCTCTTTGGACATGCATAATATGAATATTCTCTAAATTCTCATATGAAGTCTAGAGGGCAAAGAATGGTGTCAAAGATAGGTCTCTAGTAGTTATGAATAGGTGGAGGTGGTGCAAGACTATGAGTTTCTTCCTCAAATTCACATAGCAAGATAAGGCTCTCATTGTATATGAAACACTTTGAAGAGACAGCAGCAAGTCTCTTAGTGGATTCCTTTATTCTTGATGATGATTTGTTCACTAACTCACTAGAATGAAATTTTCTTTAAGGACTCATTATTCTTCTATTCTAAATCCTTGGTCAGATGCAACCCCAAAGATTCCCATTTTAAATTAATGAAGATTCCATAGACAATTGATTGTTTCAATCAATTTTTTTGTTGATCATTTCCCTTTTAAAAAATATCATAAAGTCAAAATAATCTTTTGACATTGGTGATCTTTGAATCTCCATTTGTCACATAGCTGCATAAGTGAAGTTAAATAATTTCTCATTATATCCTGAAAATAGTGAAAATAAGAATGCATTACCTTCTCTTTACATAGAGGTATTTCGTAATTACAAATTAATAATTACATCCATGTATTAATATGTTATATATACATACTAATTAATATGTAGGAAATATAATTACATGTGTTCTCAACTCATTATGATATTTATACTATTTTATTATTTAAGTCCTAATACATATTTTTTTACTTATTTTATTTATATTATGAGACTAACCTCACTTGACTTTTATGAAGTTAAGTGGTGATTTTCTCATACTTTCTTAATAATTATTTGATTATAAAGTGTTAAGTGAGCTCTTATTATGAGTTGGAAGTAATGGAAAAAGTTTAAACCTTCAGCTCAATGAAAAGTCTAAGTCTTATAAGGAGAGCTGGCCTAATATGTTTATGGGCCCAAAAGAGGGTGTCATCTTAACTAAGCCTATTTGAACTTAAAAGGATTATCAAGAGATGAGATCTAGGCCAATCATTTTACAACACCTTAAGACGAGATTAAGAGAAAGATTAAAGTGTCGTCTTTATAGAATGATTTAGGCCATCCACTAAGAGAGTTAATTATTAATCATAATCATCTATTAGAAGGGTCTTAACTCTCAAAAGGATTAAGACATCTCGCCCCCTTCTTGGAAGACACTTTTTAGCTCTATCTCTAGTAGTGGCTAGCCGAAGGAAATAAGAAGGAAATCAAGGCCTGATCAATTACATTCTCATGCGTAAGATTACTTGAAGTGTATCAAGATCATCACAAATCGAGCATCACTTAGCCTAAGATTGACACACAACAAAATTTATGTAGGATCCAGATTTTGAACATCCTTGTAATCCTCTACATAGATAGATTAACTTTTAATTTGAACTAGTTTTACCATTTATTTTATCATTCCATTGCGTTAGATTCATTCTCTCCCTATGACCACATTTTTCATAACTCTTATCTTTATCTTTTTTACATGTAGTTCCGCCCTTCACAATTGTAGGTATATATATATATATATATATAAGAAATAAAATAGATAAAATTCTTACTCTCATTACCCATGCTTCATGAGGATCAACCCTTACTTATCCTAAATAAAAATGTGAAATTTAATAAATATTCTTTGCATGAACTTGGTTGCATCACGATGATGTATTTAACCTCCAATTCGAATTCATCAATATTCTTAAGATTATTTCAATCAATAGGAGTTGCCAATTAGTGTCCCATTAATTTT
This sequence comes from Spirodela intermedia, assembly GCA_902729315.2. Lineage (NCBI taxonomy): Eukaryota > Viridiplantae > Streptophyta > Magnoliopsida > Alismatales > Araceae > Spirodela > Spirodela intermedia. The sequence goes on along the minus strand of LR746276.1, from coordinate 2,197,020 downwards.
TTTAGAATTCTGTATATCTATAGAAGTTTAAGGTCACTTTTCTCTTTGATGCCTTCTCTCAAAAATAAAATAGTCAAAACCACTTGGGAAGGAGATAATAGGTGGTCCACCCCCATCCAACACATGTGATAAGGTCATACCTTACTGCACCCACTAGTACACCTCTAATGACATAGAAGAGGAGTGACACTCATATGCTCTATGTGGGTCTCAACCCATTTGAGCCCAGCTTGTAATTCTACTCAATCTAGGTCAATCCACTTGAGCACTTCCCCTCCACCAAAGCAAATGTTGAGCAGCAGCTGGCCAATATGTTCCTTCCCTATTTAATATTTTATTTTGCTTCATTTTTAACATAAAAATATAAATATAAAATCATATAAAATCACATATTGACCACAAATTAACACTAATCATGTTAAAACTGGTTTTCTCAATTTAAGATAAATAGAAACTATTTATCATAAGTTAATGTATAAAATATATCATTAACTAACTATTAACTCATGATAATAGAGACTTATTAAGGACCTTCTAAGCCATTGAATTTTGGGATGCCTTATTGTATTTTCACATATCACTCACTAAATATTCTATGTTGTTGTTAAGAAAATTGAGAAAATTTAAAATTTATGTGTGAGAAAATTTTATAATTTAGAAATATTTAATTTTATAAGGTTTTCCTAAGTCAAACATAGGGAAGATAAAAAAATTAATTAATTATATTTATGATTATGAGTGATAGATTAACTTCTTAAAAATTTAACTTTAAAAATTATCAAAAATAATTAAAAATTATTAAATTAGGGATTATGATGTGAGTCTACATCATCAACAAAGAATAGCCCCCAAGTTTGAGTCACCATAAATATATCAACTCGAATTTCTCAAAAATTAGGCCCAAATAGTTTGAATTAAACATTTATTTCAAAAGAAAAATTGCTTGTAATACAATGTCGATTGAATCAACTTTTAATAAATTGAAAAAATATTAAAAATCATGCAACGATTGAGATTTTATGAAATAATGAGTGGCATAATTATTGATCAAATTTCTGTACAAACTCAATCAATTGGTGCAGGCACGGTGTATCAACTGAATTCCTACACAACCTTTGTAGTGGCTGTAGCCCATGAATGATGATCCCAACAAATTTCACTTGCTATAATTGATTGGTGGTAGTAGTTTGACTTCTAACGTGCCATGACATCTGCAAAAAGACCCTAAAAAAAAATTCTTTATTGTTGTATTAGACAAAGAATGAACAAGTTGGTGGATGAAGTTCAGCTTCTCTAGAAGCTGAATAAAGAAGAAACCAAAACTAAAATCATCATTTGTATCACATTGGATGATTTGGGCAAATCTAGCATTTGTCCGTACTAAGAGAGAAAGAAAGTTGTTGGGGAGGGTGATAGATTGATTGATATGCTTTATTCTTCCTCTCAAACTTCATCAATTTGGTCAAATCATCTGCCATATTTCTCATTGTATTCATTACGTTTGTCTTTGATGCAGAAAACCTAAAAAGAGAAATTAGTCTCATATTGAAAATTTGATGAATTTTTGGCATATAGAATAAGCATGGTCATAAGTTTCCAAATACATCCTCCAAAATAATTGAAGCTGGGCCATGATGGAGGTCATACATTCATCATCTTGCCTACACATGAGTATGTCTTTTTTTAATTATTTTACTATTTTTATGATGTCGTGGAAATTATCCCTTCACTTCTATGACTCTCTCTAATGATTTGGATACTCTTTGGTGCACTAGACATGGTATCCTTGTTATGAAAACTTGAAGATGTGATAATTTCTCAAAGGCCAACTTACATTATAAATAATTCCTTTGGTGGATATTGATAACATGGGCAAAAAATGCCACCTCCCACATTGTGTATTATAGGCAATGCAAGGGACGGTTATCTTTCCCTCCATCAATTTCCATGTTTGTTAGTTTCCTTCTTTCTTGGTTTCTTTCTTCATCCATTTCCTTCTTCATCGGTTTTCAATATTTTGGAATCTTCCCTAAAATAGGAAAATTTACAAAGTGTGTATCTCATGCTTCCTCCATGTGATGCATTGCCATCAGTTTTTCATCTCATAATACATCTTGGAGTTGTTCCACTTGACGTCCAATATCACTTATCATAGAAAGATGATCAGCCATGACATTTTCGAATCATTTTTTATCTTTGATTTTCAAATCAAATTCTTGCAAGAGAAGGATCCACCTAAGTAATCTAGTCTTGGTTTCCGTCTTGGGTAATAGATATTTCAGAGTTACATGGTGAGTATATAATATGATCTTGGAACTTAGAATATAAGATCTAAATTTCTCTAAACAATAGTTAACAACTCTTTCTCAGTGGTGGTATAATTCAATTGAACATATAACAACTAATTTATTATCTACAACATCTATTACATGATTTGATGCATCACACATAATTTCAAATGGTCTAATTCCAATTAGGATTTTGTAATATGGGTACTTTGGTAAGACATTTTTTAATTTCTAAAAACAAAGTTAAACAAGAACAATGAAAATCAATGTAAACATCTTTATTTAAAAAGTTAATAAGTGCATTAGGAATCCTTGCAAAAATTTTGATGAACCTTTTATAATAACTTGCATGTTCAAGGAAAGATCTAATTTACTTTATATTTGAAAAAGGTACTAGATTTGAAATCACTTCAACCTTGATTTCGTCTTCTTCCAATTCATGTTCACTAACCACTTGTACTAAAACTACTACTCAAATCATGAAGTGGCTCTTTTCCCAACTAAGTTCTTTTTAGTACACTTTTGAAGAGCCATTTCTGGATTTTGTAAACATTCAACAAAAGATTCATCAGAAATCAAAAAATTATTCATAAATACCTCCATAATATGTCCAATCATATTGAAAAATATGGATAACATGCACCTCTAAAATGTGGCTGGTGCATTACACAAGCCAAATGGTATCCTTCTTAAATGTAAAATTCCCAAATGGATGAGTAAATGTGCGATGGCAAATGGGACCTGTCTCCACCACTACATGAGCTTGAGGCGACAGAGGAGACCCAACACTCATGTATCCAGCCGAATCGAGGAGCACGAGCGAAGATGATGGACCCCAGATTCTACTATACAACTTGAGGCACCTTTATGTTTTGCACATCTTATGTTTCCCTTTGCTCGTTTCCCTTGTTCATGAACTGTGTGGGTTCTAGTTTTGCTCTGTGTAGAGCCTCCCATCCCCAGGTTCGTGTTGGGCCCATGGTGGGGATGGGAAGGTCCATTTCTCTTTGTTTTCTTTTCTTTCCTCTTCTCCTCTCGGGCCATATGTGCTTGGGCCCAATTAGAGAAGAGGGCGTCATTTTCCTCGCCTCCCTTCTCTTTTAGGCCATTCTTGTGTGGGCCCAATTTGAGAGGAGGGTCCATGTTGGACTCTATGAGTTCCTTTTTTTTAGGCTTTGGCGTCTTGGGCCTCAAGCGTGGCCCTCCACCCTTGGCCCATTTGGGTCCCTATATTCTGGTGGAGAGCCACCCCCAAGGGCAGAGCCGTCATCTTTAGGAGAAAGTGTGTTTCGGTTGAGAATCTCATTCCAAGAGGACAAAGAGAGGAAGGGGAATCACCACCAGGTCGCCGCCGCTGCTTGCAGGCCGTCAGCAGCCCATCGAGCTGCCGCCATGACCCATCTTCGCTACCGGGCTATCAGCACACGCCGTGCCTCTGCTAGCTCGCCAACCCTGTGCTGCGCGTGCCCGCCGGGCGCTCAACCGTGCGTTCGTCTCGCGACCGTTACGGTACCTCCGCGTGCGTGCTGCAAGCCTGCCTGCGTGCCACCGCGCCTGCCCTCGGAGCTCGTCATTGCGCCTGACCTTGGGTGCCTACCTAAGCGCCCCAACCACTTGGTCGTGCCCCTTCCGCCGACCCTGTCCGAGCCCATACTACTGTGCCCAGCTGAATCCAGCCACTATCCACCACTGGAACGCCTGTCCACGGTGTCAGCTGGACGCCCTGCCACACACCGACCGGACGTCTGCCTTGCAGGTTAGCTCTTATCCCCCATCCTCCAAGTCATTTACTATGTTCAGTATCGTCTCCAACTTGCTCCACCGCCGTCGGACCTAGCTAGGTTAGAACGGGTTAGGTGCCTCCACCGTGCGACCCTGACGCGCGTGCCAGAATTTTCACGTTGGCCGTCGATCACTTGCCGTGGAGTCGAGTCGACGACCTTAAGTCCCCACCCTCCGGACGTGGACTTGGAGGATCACCCTGCATCCACACCCCTTGGCGACGCCCAAGCACGAGGGATCACCGGCGTCACGACACTTTGGCTATCTCCTGCACTTAGTTTTGCATTCATCATCTAGAGTCCCTGGTTAGCATCACTCGTGGCCTATAGGATTCACTTCCCTTATTACCTCACCCACATTTAGTTGTCAGAGCGGGTTTACAAGCCTGTCCTACATCAATGTGTTATTTTCTTAGTCATCTAATACAATAAAGATCTCGTTGTAACTAGAATATCCATAAAAAACTAAAGAAACTTCTAGCGTACTAATTTATCCAAAATTTGATCCAGAAAGGGAAAAAGAAAATGATCTTTTTATTATGTTTGCATTCACTCTTCTATAATATATGCACACTCTTTATCTAGTGGTCAACCTAGTTTGTAATTCTTCATCCTTCTCATTTTTCAGCCCAATTAGTCTAAGATCTTTTGATTACTACTTGTGTAATATTGACCCATCTACTATCTAAAATGGGATAAATAAAACATGCATCCAACCACTTAAAAATTTCCTTCTGTACAAGTTTCATAATATTAGGATTTACTCTTCATTGTGGTTGCCTGCAATGTTTAACTCTTTCCTCTAGATAAATGTGATGAGTACACACTTTAGGGTTACTCCCTTTGAAATCAATCATTTCCTATCGAATTGCCTTTTGGCAATTCTTCAAGAGCCTTTAAAGTTATGTTTGTTGTTCTTCACTCAAGTCAAAAGCTATGATAATGGGGTTTGACTAAGTTGCTCCCAAACATATATATTTCAAGTGCTGTGAAAGGGGCTTAAGTTCTAAATTAGGATTTTCTATCACTTTCTTCACCACATGAATTTCGAGCATCCTTTGATCTCCTTCATAAATCTTCTCACTAATCTCTTCATTTCTGTCAAAATTATCTTCTACGCTTTCTCTAATGCATTCCTCCCCTCCTCATTCTCTACAATAGTATCATCTTCAAAACTAGTATCATGCACTATATCAACTGTATTGCATTGATTCTAATTTTCACTAGATTCATCAGCTCTTCAATCAAGTTAGGAACCTTTGCAAGGAATATTGATATGAACCTTTGCAAGGCTTTTATCAGCTCTTCAATCAAGTTAGCCTTCTTCTTCCTTTTTGGATGTGACTCTAGTAGTTTAGGAAATGGGATAGAGGTGGTTTGTCTCCTTGCCTTCTTTTGTCTCTTACTCCAGCCTCTCCTTTTTTCAACCTTCTCCTCCTATTCATCTTCCTTTTACTCTTCTAATTCATCAATCATAGTAGAGTTAGGAGTTAAAGAGTAAGGATCAGCTGGTATCATTCCACTTTTGAAGGTAGTGACAGCTCTGATATGCTTATTGGACTTGCTGCTCTCTCCATGATGGAACTCAGCATGTGAAGGTCATGGGTTTAGCATAGGTTGACTAGGTAGTTGTCCTATTGTTTTGAGAAAGTGTGAGTTTGATTTTTGCTTCAACCTCTAATAAATTGGATAAAATTATTATTGGGTCTGTTGTTAGAGTTGCTGAAAATGTTGTTGAGAGTTTTGAAACTCTTGCATCATTTGTCCCATCATTTTTCGCAAGACACTCAAAGAAGAGTCAAAATCTCCAGCCATATCTAAAGGTCAGTAGCTGATGATGAGATCTAAATGTATTTTTTAAACCTATTTTGACTAGGTTTTTGAGGATTCAATACATTCTAACTATTTTTCCATGAAATATTTGGGTGGTTCCTAAAACTAGGATTAAATGTTGTATTGTTCACTCTCCCAAATTTTCATAGCTGAATGTGGCTTACCTTCATCATGAAATTGATAGGATGGAAAACAATATGTGATATTAGGATCAGCTTGGTTCATTGTCAACTTCTCCAGTTACTTCTCTACTTAGTGTACCCTATTCACTCAATGAGATTCTTTGTGGTTTCTTCCATTAAATCCACCTCCTCTACTAGATGAATTTCTATCATAATTGGTAAAGTAGGCTTGCTGTAGAGAGTTTTCAGTCCATGTTTCAATCACCTCATAAGTTTCCTCTTCACTTCTATTGAAAAACGTCCCTCCATAAAAACCATCTAATAACTATTTCAATGTAGGCTATAATCTATCATAATTATTTCTACTAATTTACTCTCATGAAAATCATGGTGTGGACATTTATGCAACAGCTCATTGAATCTACTCCATGCTTCATGAAAATTCTCTCCAGATTTTTTGGTTAAATTCAATGATGACACTTTCGTCATAATCTTGATCTTCCCTCTCAGATATAATCCAGTCCAAAAATCCTATAAAAGATTGGACCATGTGTTTTTAGTAATAATAAGTGTTGACCACGAATACTAGCCTCATCTTTTTGTGAGAATGGAAATAAAGCTAATCCTATAGAATCACCTAGTTATCTAATGGTGGAGCAAATTTTCTGAAATTCTCTAATGTGGCTATAAATATCTTCATTCTATTTTCATGAAATGTTGGGAGCATTAGAATCACACTATGTTTGATATCCCTAGCACATGTAGGAGTCTGGAATAATTCTTCTCATACTAATGGAATGAAATTGTCCCTCTAAAGCAAAATTCTAGGTTGGGGAATCAGGTTTTGCTGCATATCCTCCTCAAGGTTCATCTCAATGTCATAAGATTTAAGTTTTTGATTTTTCAAAGACCGTCTATAGTTTATAAAAGAAAAGAGATAATAAGACTAATAAAATTCATAAGAAAATAGAAAAAATGCTTTTTTTCTTTTTACCAAACTATGCTCATGTTGACCTCTTGCCTTCCATAAATTTTTCTTGCAACACTAATAAATAGATCAAGGCACCATAAATATATATATATAATTTGTATATATTTGTCTTAAAGAAAAATATGGTTTAAACTGAAATCAGTAGATTATCCCGGGAAATAGTGCCAAAACTTGATTTAGATTATTCTTTGTTAAGTAATCTTAGCAAATTTAGATTTTTTAAATAGGACAATACCCTTTTTGAAATTTTATGAATTAATTTTCTGAAATACTATTTAATATAACATCCAATTTAGGTCCAACATTAGTGGGATTTCTCCAAGTCAAGCACATATAAATCTTGATTTTCTGGAACAAATTCAGATTTTTTTGATAACTTAATAATTTCTATGAATGTTTCTTTGAAACAACTAATACTAAATTTTTTCTTTAAAATCGGCTGACGTGGATGATGTCAGCTCATGAAGAACAATTGATGGAATTGAGTTATGTTGATGGTTTTTATGGGATCAATTTTGAATGATTCGGAGGTTTATTTTTTAAAAATAAATTTTAAGTGCATCATGGATAAAAGGAGATTTAACTAATCTAAATATGCCCAAAAGTTACCCTTTACGGCTGCCATTTCCTATTTTTATGTCTTCACACCTCTATTTTGTTGCCGACGATCCATGATTCCTCCTGTAGTTGTTCCACGATCCAGCCCATTGGACTGCCACTCGGCACCACTTAGCATGCGTCTACCACCAAGGCTGGCCCCCACTGCCCGCTACTTGTTGTCTGCTGCCTGCAAGGATGGGCGATTTTACCTTTTAATTTCTTATTGTTTTGCAATTTTATTCATTAGTAAACTCTGATGCTTGACCCTAGAATAATCACATCAAATGTGCTCCAAAAATTCTCAAAAATTCACAAATGTTTAAATCATACTTTATTAATTTTACTCCAAAATTCAAACTAACTAATAGGTAAATAAATGCATGAAGAATTAAGCATAAAATAACTAATTCCTAATGTTTTCATCCATTCAATGTGAAATTCATATTTCATGAATTAATGCTGATGATATGTGATTCAATATGAACTTGGCACCATTAGTATCTAAATATACTCATTAGTATGTATGAATCACATGTTATTAGTGCCCTATGTCCTAATGAAGTTGCTTTGACCTTGTATTATAAATTTGGGGCAAGCTATGTTGTTGCAATTTTAGACAAATATAGACCAACATTGTTTCGCCCCCAATGGTTTTCGGGTGGCTTACCCCATAGAGAGCCACTCTAGTCGCCAACACAAAAGAAACCAAGAAGGTTAAGAATCTGTTTTGAGTACTTGTTTTGTAACCTTTCTTCTGTACACATTTTCGTTGTGGCATTGTTCTGATTGAATACTCTGGTTTTTTTTTTTGGAATCTATGTATTTGCATTGCATGTGATATTAGTGATATTACATTGATGGTACACCTTATTTTTTCATATCTAAGAAAGTTGTTATTTTCTAAAAATAAGGTATACCTACTTGTGGATTACATGGTGATGCACTAGGGACCTTATGTCTAACTATTGCTCCTACCTAACCTTCATCAATTTGACCAATCAACCTACCTAATTTTCTCTAACACCATACTCTGGTGAGATTTTACTCTCTTGGGAAAAATCCTCTTCCATCCTAGTTTTAATTAGAGCTGAATCATCTTTAGTTTTTCCATTTAATACCATGTACTCTAAACATTCTTTCCTTTCTTGCTTTGATCAATTTAAACCCTATTTTTAACCTATTTTGACTAAAACAAAATTGTGAACTCTCCTTATAATGTTTTTTAGTTTTTTTCTGAATCCTCTATATACTTCTCACAATTAATATTTATTAAATCCATAACATCTCTTTCTTAGTTGTTGGCTGATTAAGTCACATTTTTCTCTAAATAACTTCATAACTCATGTACCATTATTCTCTTCCAACAATATGAACCACAAAGTGTGAACCTATTCATAGAAATAGGAAATATTTATGATCTTCCATCATGTTATAATATATCAATAATTTACTTCATATCATAGAAATGTTTGGTTAAAAAATATGGAAAACATTATGTGATATGTTTTTGCATCGTCAATTCATGTTCAAGAGTGTGATTATTTCTTTTATGAATTATACCTACTGTTATTGTTCTAAGATTTTTCAACATAAAGCATGAGCATAACTTTACAATTACTCTTTTATTGAGACTTAAAGGAATATAGCAAAGTCATTTAACTTTTTACATGATCAAAGAATTATTCTTTAATTTCAATAATGATAATATTTTATTCATACTCAACAAGATTCACTCCATCATACCATCAAAACTTTGAATTTAAAGTTTGTGGCATTTTATAGATAACTTATTTCTTATGATTGTTTCTAGTGGTAGGCCAATATACCCTATGCAAGTGCATACCACACTAGGCCGGCATCCAAAGAAGTGAACATAGTAACTATGATTTAGCAATGATCATTTGATGTTTTGCCCTCTTACAACAAGAAGGGATAATGAACATACTCTAATGTAGGACAAGGAGGCAAGAAGGGATCCCTTTAAGGAAAACAACATATTGGCTTTAGAATTGACTTGGGTAAGAACTATGAGGGCTTAATATCTTAAATTATTTTATGATTTTAGAGGAGAATTACGATCATTAATTACCAATTAGGATATTTAATTCAATGAATCAGAAAAACCTTTTCAACTAGGTTTGTACCAATAATCTCTCACATGAAAGTGACTATCCTATAAATCTCACAAATTTTAAGAACAGTGATTTGAAATCAACAAACCAACTTCATAAGAATTTGAAAATCAATACACATTTGCAAAGAAGATTCTTGATTTTTTTTAAGATTTTTGTTGGCTTAGATTCTACGAGCTTTGTTAGAGATTTTCTAACTAGCAATGATGAGCGTCAACGGCGTGGAGAAGGGCGGGAATGAAGGAGGAGATGGGACCCAAATGGTTCGAATCAGGTGGCAGGAAGGTTCAGCCCGAGTGGTTCAAACAAATGGTCAGAGGGATAAAGGGGGTGAATCGAGGCGACGGTGAGAGAGAGAAAAGGGTGGTTTCGTCGGGGTGGGTGACCAAAAGGCGGACGGTGGCGACAGCAGGAGAGAGAAAAGGAGAGGGTTTTGTGACGGGCGGACGGCCGGAAGGTGGAGCGGCGGCGACGGCAGGAGAAAGAAAGGGTTTTGCGAGAGCGGACGGCCGGAAGGCAGAACGGTGGTGACGGCGGAGTCGGCTGGACTCAAGGATGGCTTGGTTAGGGAATTTAATATTTCACTAGACCTTATATTCCCTAACCACTAAAACATCTCAGGTACACGCAATCAAAGGCATGCTATTTTTCCATTGTTGTCTTTAATAAAAGGATTGAAATTACCAGTACAAAGAGAAGGAAGTATATCTCAATAAATGATTAAAAATGAGTAGCATCCATTATCCTTGTAACTAGCAACTCATTGGTAATTTATTTAGTTAAATAAATTTAACCAAGTACTTGTTTTCTTCTTTTCATTTTTGATATTGAAAAGTCATGGTCTTTGATGATGCCCATGGCCAAGTCTACTCAACTAACTGATGATAATTCATTTTTCAATATCTTTTAGTATAATAGTAGTTACATTTATTGATATAGATATGAAGCATTGATTTTACAAACTGGTGAAGAGAATTATCACTAAAAACATGTACCATAGGATTAGTACAAAAAACGCATTACCTAACCTATTTTACGCCAAATATCCAAGGAGCGCACTAAGTATAACATAAACTTTGGTTAAATGAGAGTGATGCAACAAAGACCTATGAACAATACAAAACTTATCTCAAATAGTCATAAAACATTATGATGACGTATTCTTTCACTATGTTATGTAAAATTAGTATTTTGTAGAATATTGTGATTCCATGAGAGCAAGTAGATCGATTCTACATAAACATGTAGAATATTTTCAGGCTGATATTTCTCACAAAGAATTTGATTGTTTATTAATAGAGATCATATACTCACAAGAGGCTTTAGCCTTTAAAAAATTGGCTAATAATACTAGATTTATTTTTGGATATCATATCAACTGTACCATCTATATATTTCCACATCTTTTATTCCTATCAAAAAATGGGTCATTTTTAAACTCCAATAAGAATAATTTGTTCCACTGAACCAAGTAATTATAGCGTCTGAATCCTACGCCTCCACTATATCAATTAAAATAATGAGCTAACATGTGTAGTTGAATAATTTGCCAAATATATCTGATAAACATTTAGAGATAAATAACAATAAATTGTTCCAAATAAGCCAAACTCAAGTGAAGATGAATCAAACATGTAAAGAAAACTTCTATACATTTGGGTCATACGATTCACAGCGGCTTCAAAAGTGGAGAGAAGGGATGGTAAGCTAGCTCTAAGCGAGAAAGGATATTACGGCCTAGCTCTAATACCATGTTAACATAGAAAAAGGCGATCCGGACATAGAGGAAGAAGGAGAAAAAAGGCCACCCACGGTCAAGTTTTATATATCCTTCATCTGGAGTTAGAGGAAACAGAAAATAACAAGGTCCAAGACAATACATACCCCGTAATAGTATACATTATATCAGAATCACAGCCAACAGTATCCCTTCGCGACAGCCACTTTATATAGGCTACCGTGAGCTACAGAATCTGCTTGGTATTTCTCGCGCGTGGCAGGAGAGTGGCCTTCAGAGGTGTCTTCATGACAATGGTGAACTCCATCTGTTCTGACATGTCCACGTCCTCCCCATTGACCGCGTTCCACTCGAACTCCCGCACCATATCGGCTACGAAGTACCCGAGGTGTAGCATGGCCAGGTCTAACGCGGGGCAGGCCCTCCTCCCCGCCCCGAAAGTCAGCATCTTTATTTCCTTCCTACAGGTTATCTCCAGCCCTTCGCCTTCTCCACCGGGGAGAAATCGCTCCGGCCTGAACTCCATTGGATTCGACCACACCTTCGAGTTCCAATTCATCTCCGTCACCGTAACATTGACGTTTGTCCCCCGAGGTATCAGGTACCCTTCAACGGTCGCATCCTCCACTGGCGAATGAGGCAAGAGGAAGTGTGCCGGGGGATGCCGCCGAAGGCCTTCCATGATCACGGCCCTGAGGAAGGGCAGCTTGCCCAGGTCCTCCTCCTCCACGTCCTCCCCGTCGCGGACAACGGCGGAGATTTCTTCGAACAGCCTCGCTTGTATGTGTTGGTGCTTCACCAAGTTCGCCATTATCCACTGCAGCACAGTCACTGTCGTGTCCGTGCCGGCGGTTAAAATCTCGGAACAGAGGGAGATGATCTCCTCCTCTCTTAGCTTTCGCTTCCTCCCCTCCTCGTCGGGGAGCTCCAGGTTGAGTAGCGAATCTCCATACGAGAATTGGAAGCTATCCTCTCCCCTTTTCTTCATCTCTTCACTCCGCTCCCGGCGGGCTTTGATCAATGGGACAAGAAGGCCCTCCTGCCTGCGGCGAATTTCTCCGATCTTCCTCCACAGGCGCCAGTAAATATAGTTTCCTACTCGGGGGAGGATAAGAAAAACGTTGACCTTGACGAAATGGACAGAGATGTCGTGTTGAACCCTCTGGATCTCCCGAACGGTCTTCTCCTCCAAGTTCTCACCGAAGCACATCGAAGCGAACAGAGAAATGAAGGCGTACCGGAAGCTGTCCAGCACCGCCACCGGCTCCCCGACTTCGGCCTGCCGGCGAAGCTCGTCTTTATGGACTCCGCCTGCCCGCCGACGGTAATGTGAGAACTCCTTGATACGCGATGGGTGGAGGATCACCGCCGTCATATTGCGGCGGAGAACTCGCCAGGCAGGTCCATAGCGGCAGTCGCTCACAACGCACTGGTCTCCACTGAGGACCCGGAGAACAGGAGTCGTTGGGGGGCGATCGGCGAAGAGGGAACCTTTCTCGACGAGGATACTATAGGCGAGGTCCGCGTCGGAGATGACAACAGTGGGAACGAAGCCGATGTGGATAGTGACCATGGGGCCGTACGTATCCCGCAGGCGCCGGAGGACAGACTCGATTTCGCAAAAGGAGTGGCGTAGCCAAAAAAGGTTGCCCACGAGGGGGAAAGCCGGAGGACCTGGGGAGAGGCTTCCTCGCTCCGGACATGACTTGAAGAATAGAGGACACAGGAAAAAAGCCAGGATGAGGGAAAGCGCGAGAGAGAGGAGGATGAGTCCCAGAATGTCCATCTCCTAACTGTGGAGCAGAGGTCTTGGGTCGTTTGTTATATAGATTGAAGGACAGACCTTGTTGGCGGAGTGAGAAACACATTCACGGTTCAATGAATCCGAGGTCCTAGTTCAGTAAAATATCTCCCGAAGATACCTTGTTTGAAACGGCCCATCATAATGTTCTGACGTAGGTAAGCAGCGTGGGGCTCACGGGCCAATTGGACGGCCCTAAATAAAAATATAGACTTTATGAAAGTGGAAATAAATGTAAATTAGTTTGGTTGATTTAGTTTTTCATTAATGACATTATTATTTACTATCCATTGAAGAAATCTCATGTATTCAAAGAAAAAATGTACGCAATTTTTCCATTTTCACGTCTTAAATAAAACGATTCAAGCATTGACCACTGAATGATAAAAGCGGAATATCTCGTGAAGATAACTTAGTTTAAAACGGCTGATAATAACGTTGTGACCCACCAGACAAGAAGTATGGGGCTCGCAGCTCAATTGGAGCGCCCTAAGAAAAATACATATCCCACATAGAATGGTTAAAATTAATAAAAAGTCAAAATGGTGTATCCAGATTCCAAATGATATTCATAATAAATAATCACGTGCTCATCAATCTGTAGATGTTAGTTCATGAATTCTTCGTGCAGACTCAAAATGGTGTATCCAGATTCCAAATGATATTCATAATAAATAATCACGTGCTCATTAATCTGTAGATGTTAGTTCATGAATTCTTCGTGCAGACGTCGAGGTGGGCTCCCCTTATGAAGGCTTCAAGAGGGAGAACACATCCTTGAAGCGTCACTTCCTGATGCCCTAATAAAACAGGAGAACGACCGGAGAGCGATATCGGCAGACAAGTATAGAGAACAGTAGAGATAAACTTGAAAAACATAGGTGGGATTACTTGCTTAACAATCTCACCTTTGCACACATTTGACCGAAAAACATTGTCTATGATTGAATATTCCGTTAAGGTTTTTTTATGAATCACTGCATTCTCATTTTATGTGATCTTAATGAGAGTATGTTGACTGCACGTCTTATTTCCTTATAGCTCAGGACGGTTGCTACTTGACTCTAAGAACCAAGTATACCTACCCATTATCGGTTTATTCAAATGTGCGTTATAAGATAATGCATTGAGGGTCTTATGAGTAATTATTACTCCACCGAGATAACATTTCTCCAATACGTAAATTGATTATAATATGACGAAAAATATTGAAACGTCACCACTATCGCAATGGGAACGAGTGCGTTGTGAGTGGGTGCCACTATCTCCGCCGCAGCATGACGACGGTGATGCCCCACCCGTAGCTGAGCAAGGAGTTCTTACATTACCGGCGGGCGGGAAGAACTTTTTTCCCCCGTTCATCGAAGCCCGCCGGGAGCGGATCAAAGAGGATGGAGAAAAGGGGAGAGGATAGCTTCTAGTTCTCGTACGTAGACTCGCTACTCAACCTGGAGCTCCCCGACGAGGAGGGAGGAATCGAAGTGATGCGGGATGAATGAATAAAGAAGACAAATCAAATGAACCCGATAAACTATAGCAGAAGGAAATAGTAAGGGAACACGTGATTATCAAGAATCTCCCCTTATTGGAGAGCAAATGGACCGAGCAGTCAATATTAACTGCTGAGTAAGATACCCTAAATTTAGCAATTCAGATAATATTTTATCACTGGTTCTGATCAACCAAATTTGCAGGGTAGTTGTCATATGATCTCTCAAGCCATCGTAGCGAGAAAATATATCTGAAGTGAACAGGCGAAGTTAAGAAGGTGCAGGAAATGTACTTGAGCCCTGAGCTCCGTTAACCAACCGTCCACCATTAACCGTTGACTTCTGTTGACTATTGACCGGGGACCTGGTTGTATGGCTGGACGAGGTGGCGCAGATCAAGTTTGGACCCAGTAGTATGGTCCGGTGCGTTCGGGGGTTCGGAAATGGTTCAGACCGGTATGACGATCGGATCGGGTGGTTCCTGTTGGCTCGAACCAGCGAACCCTTCTGGTTCAGACCTGATGCCTGAGTGGACTGGGCCGTCCTAGCCGGCTGGCAACAGATGGGCCTGTTTTGCCCAATGAACCAGGGAGTTTTAACCCCAACTGTTAGGATGAGAATGCACCCGTCCAGTAAAAGGAGAAGGGAGACGACGACGGCGGAAAGAGGGAACGTGGCGGCGAAGGCAGCACTGGGGGAGGCCAGAGGCGGTGGCGGCGGCTGGCGGTTTAGGTGGCAGCGATCGGTGGTGGAAAACGGCAGACGCTGACAGCGGACGGCGGCGACGGCGACGGCGACGGGGCGGTTGGTGGCAATAGATGGTGGGGAATGGTACCGGCGGTGGAAAATGGCGATGAGAGCGGTGGCGGTGGCAGTAGGAAACAGAGATGATGGCGGAGGTGGCAATAGTAACGAGACAGGGTGAAGAAGTCGAGAAGATGAAAGGGCAAAGGCGGAGGTGGAGAAGTGGAAGAGAAGGGAATGGAGGCGACGGCGACGGCAGACGGCGGCAGCGGGCTACAAGGACGGCGAGAGGTTGGCTGTGGATACGGCTAAGGCGGTGACGTCGAGGGGTAAGCTGGCGGCGAAGAGAGGGAAGGCTGCAGGGGTGGGAGACGGTAAGAGGTAAACCGGCGGCTGAGAGATGGAATGCTGGAGAAGTGAAAGAGAAGGGGAGAAGAAGCTCCAGACCGGGGGGCGCCGGGGTCCTCCGACCAACCCAAGCCGGGGCGACGGGATCAAAAGATCAGGTAAGCAAAGTATGCTTCAAATGCAATACGCAATGTCCAAAACAAGAGGTCTTCCGGCGTTTATGGCCGCGACGTGAGCGAAAGGGGCAGTTGGGTCTCCGGCGTGATCCATATCCTCTTAAGTCCTCCGAAAGCTCGTAGTGGTGACGCGTCTCCCACTCCACATCTTGACCGACTCCATGATCCCTTCCCAACTCGGCAGCTCGTGGTGAGCTGCCTTGTGCTGCATCAGATCCACCTAGCCAACGTGAACCGTCTGCTACGGCGGGAATCCATGGCCAAATCCCTTCTCCTTCCCTCTCATCCGGACGGAAACGGAAGCGGTGACTGTGAAAACGGCAGCGGCAGGGCCTTTGTCGATGATCTCAACCTCCCCAGCATCGTCTCAGAGAGGACGGCGGAACCCATGTCTCCAAGGAGCCTGAACTTTATTCAATGACTCGCTTCCGGCCTACCTCGGTCCTCACAACCCAACATGATCGGCCGCTGGTGGCGAAACTTACAGGGCGCCAACGAATGGTCTGGCCTTCTGGACCCCCTGGAGGAGGACCTCAGCCAGGAGATTGTTCGCTAGGGTGAGTTCCTCCACGCAACCTACCAAGCCTTTCACGCCGACCCAGAAAAGCTACCCTCCAACCCACGATCCGTCACCCTCGTGGACCGCTTCTACCGCATCACAGGTAGACTCTACGCCACTTCCTCAATCGAGACGTCTCGATCGGTCGACAGGTTGCTGCTGTGGAGCAGCGCTCGAGTTGGATTGGGTTCGTCGCTTTATGCGATAGCAAGGACGAGATCAACCGCCTCGGCTGGTGCGACATCGTCATCGCCCTGCGGGGCACCGGCACTGGCACCGCCATAGAGTAGGCTGGGAACTTTCGAGCGAATCTCGTCGAGATACCGCACAACAAGGAGAACCCACAGGAATCCGAGCAATTGCCTGAGGCGAAGGTCAGGTTCGGCTTCTGTAGCTTTACAAGACCGGCTCCAAGAGAATTCCCAGTCTATGCGATGCGGTCGTTGACAAGGTCAGGAGGCTGATGAAGCGCTACAAAGGCAAAGAGCTCGGCATCACCGTTGTGGGTCACAGTCTCAGCCCGGCGTTGGCTGTGCTCGTGGCGGATGACCTTAGAGGGTGCCGCATTGCCATGGCCTCAGTCACCGTCTTCTCCTCGGCGAGCCGCACGTAGGAAACGGGTTCGCCGAGTGGCTGGGGGCCCGAGAGGCCAAGGTTCTGCGATTGGTAAATGAGCGTGAACTTGTCACGAAGATGCCCGGAGTTATCGCCGGGTTCAGTAAGCCGGCCGAGGAAGACGCCGGCGCCTACTTCCGCTCAAGGGGAAAGTCGCGGGTGCCGGCGACCGGGGGTACCGCACAAGTGTCGGGTCGCGGTGGACCGACTAATGACTGCCTGATCGTACTCGCACGTACAGATGGAGCAGAGAGTAGACAGCTGGGAGTCGCCGTTCCTGAGGCCGGACGCTGACCCCTGTTGCTGCCACGACTTCGAGGCCTTCCTCCACCTGGTCGACGTCTTCCTCAGTTCGCGGTGTCCATTTCGATCGGACGCCACGCGTAGCACCGCGAAGCCGGTAGTGCAGCAGGGCTCCAATTTGAAGGACAAGGGGCGGCAGCCGCCGGAGGGCCACAGCGGCCGCCTCGCTAGCCCGCCGTCCAGTGTTTCTGGCGCGAATTAGCGCTCTAACGGGCCCCTGTCTGCGACCGGGCGGCACGGGTGACGTGTCTAACCGACGTCTACCCTAATTCATTATTTTTTAAAAGCTTTATTTATACTTCAACCCCATAAATTTAACGAATGAATACTCCGCTCTTACTTTATTTTGCTATTGGAATACCCTTCAAAAACCTTATGTCAATAAAAAGGTTCTCCTAATTAAACGCATTTTTGAAACCTGAATATCCAGAGAAAATCTATCTTTTAAGCAACTACGATTTTCAAAAGAGAAAGATGCCCTGGACTAACTGACGAACCCCATATGGGCCTTGAAAGTAGACCGAGGGGAACCAAGCAAGCCTCAGTACCAAATTACTAACAAAGGTTATGATTCACACATACAAAATAAGAAAATTTGGTCCTAAATTTTTTAAAAAATTAAGAAGTAAAAATTTTGAAAAAATACACTCTTCTCAATATCAATTTGTACAATGCTTTGAAGATTTCTAAATATTTGACTATAAAAGAAAGAAATGATGTAATATATTACGACATACCAAAACATTAGATCTTAAGATCATTATCAAGGGTGAATGGAGAGGACCATGGAGATTTTAGGGAGGGAGAGAGAGAGAGATAGGATGAGGGTTGAATATTAAGTTTAGAGGAAATGATGGTGCACTTGGAAATTCAAGTTAAGCAACTAACTGCATGGGAAGGTTGTGAACCATGTTGACCGTCTACATGCTCAAATCAGTCACACCTAGGCATGTTAGCCTAATTTTAATTCATTTAGGATCAAGGCACTAAAAGTATTTATTAGAGGAGCCTTTTCTAATAATAAACCTTTATTCTCCTATTTTGATTATATTAGTAGTATAAGTGCAATCATTATAACTCAATTAATTGTATTATATGTTATTAAAGGATCATCACTTAGATCTTCTTGTATTTAGATTTAAGTTCATTTACTCTTATTTCATATTACAAAATTTCAGTTATTGGATCTATCTCTATATAAATACACCATGACAATGTTTAAGTATCCAATTTGGGTATCAAATTATCTTGATAGATAAGAATCTTTACCATTGAATGTATTTTACTGTCCTAATCTTAAGAGATTTACAAAATGAAACTTTAATCATGTAAAGTATTGACAACACTTGATACTCAAAGATACAAATCTTACAAGCTTCAGTTATTATATTTAATTATTTAAGAGGGAATTTTATTTACTTTTGTAAAGTTTTCTAATTGCTTGAAATGCTTATTTTTTATAAAAAAAATTATGTTACATGTTTGAAA
The DNA here is from genome assembly GCA_902729315.2 of Spirodela intermedia. Classification (NCBI taxonomy): domain Eukaryota; kingdom Viridiplantae; phylum Streptophyta; class Magnoliopsida; order Alismatales; family Araceae; genus Spirodela; species Spirodela intermedia. The sequence continues at coordinate 2,178,011 of LR746276.1, read as the reverse complement.
TGCCCAACAAGAGTGCAACAGATCTAGAGTTAAACTGACTCACTAATGAAGTTCACACATATTCTATGGTTACTCAATTTCTTGACCCAAATAATAGTTCCTACACCGATGTTATAAATCTATGATAATTCTCACTCTAGCTTAGATTTTCATAGCTAGTTAAGACACTCAAAATTCTGCAAAAGACCTTGCAATGAGTGCAAGAGACAGCATAAGACAAAGGATCTATGCATGAAGAGCAAGAAGAAATAGGAATGGAAACTGCTATAACAAACAATGTGAACTTGAACTCATTCACTTTGCCAAATCCCTTGACAGAACATGATGCACGTGTATACACAATAAAATGGGTGTTTTGCATACCCCAATCTAGGGCCAACAACATACTCTTGAAGAGATGACTCTCACAAATCGTGGTGACTCTCCCTGCATTAGCTTTTAGCTCATGGTCTTTTGCCTCACTACTTTCATGGGCCTCAATAATTTGTTAATCAAATGTATCTTCCCAATATAAATGTGAGTGTTGTAGTCTTTATCTAGGTGAAATTTTCTAGGCAGGTTGAAGCCACATTGAGGCCACCATCACACTAGAGAAATTTTCTTGGCATATTAACAAAGAGAAAAAAGGACAAACTAGGGAAAAGAAGAAATGCCCATGCATGGCCAAGTTTCATATAACCTTTCATAGAGTTAAAAAAACATGAGAATTTTAATGCCATAATGTAAACAAAATACTACATTTAGCACTCCCTTTCAAACTCACAATGGAATAAATATGAAGAGTTTGTCTAAGAAAAACTGAAAATGAGTAATAGCATGTGTCTTTGTGAAGATGTAGGCAAGCTATAATGAGGACAACATAAGCCAAGATAAGGTTGTCTCTTTGAAAGTGTTGTTGAATAAAGTGGCAATCAATCTTGATTTGTTTGAAATGCTCATGTTATGAATATGATGTAGCAAATGAGCCAAGTGATGCAGCAATGATGAATCAAATGATGATGCATAGAAAATTTGAAAGTATGTATCCAAGAAACTAGTCAGCCTATAAAAAATCTAAGAAACCATACAACAATCAGATTTCAATAAGGAGAGTTTAATAGTATAAATCTAGAAAAAATCCACAAAATGAACATGTTAGGATAGTAAATATATTGAGGAGTGGGAGGATTTTATTTGATCCTTATCCTCAATCATGAGAAGAAGAGGAAAATACAAACAGCCCAAAACAAGATCAAAGAAAAGTATAAGAGGATTTTATAGATGCTACCAAGGAAATTCTAGAAGAGAGGACAATTATTTCATTTTCTAAAGCTCTAGAGACTAGACTAAAAAGAAAAAAGAACACAATGAGAAAATAATTTTTTTTTACAAGATGCGTAAATTAGTCTTCTTTTATTGACAGTCATTGAACACATTATTGAATACACTAGAGTTTTAAAAGAAATGTGTACACCAAAAAGAACACCTAAAGTAGAAAATTTATTTATGCATACTAGTACTTTATTATTAAATCAATTACCAGATAAATTGAGAGATGCTAGTGCTCTTTTAATTTCATGTGATATTGGTTGATTTATTTTTCATAATACATTACTTAACACTGGTGATAGGTTCATAAAATAATTTAAAGAATTTTAGAAAATGTGATAGTAATGGTTAAAGAGTGCAAATTTTTGGCAGATTTTATAGTGCTGGAAATACATTTTAATAGACAGTTTTATGATGCCCTAATCATATCAATCTACTCATAATTTTGCAGTAGAAACCAGTCCTAGAACTCAACAATTCTCCAAAAGATTTAAGTTTCCTACCATTGCCTGAAATTTAGTAGAGATTGTTAACAAAAAATTTATAACATTCAGTAAATATGAATATTGATTTTCTTACAAGTATTGTAAAACTTTATTGTAGAGAAAAATTCATAGAAATTAAGATATTTGAGGAATCAAATGATCTTAAAAAATTACAAGCATATGATTGTCATGCTATAGATCGTTTAGATGGTTCTGATGATTTAAACATTATTGATGGATGTGTGGTTGAAGAATTATAAAAAATAAATAATGTAAATTTGAGCAAAAAGAAAGAAGTGGATCATTCAAATTTAGAGTTGAAACCTCTTCCTTCTCATTTAAAATGTGTAATTTTGAAGGAAAATAATTTATTTTCTATTATTATTGTAGCTCATTTAAGTGATGAGTAGGAAGAAAAATTATTATATGTACTTCAAAATAAAGACTACAGCAAGAAGTTTGGCTGATGGTTCGACAAAATCAACAGAATTAACATAGAGGAAGATGGAAAAACATTGGGAGGAGGAAGAATGGGGCATCTTTGATCAATCTATCATTCTCCATAATCATTTTCTCTCTCCTCTAGCGGCAACAAATGCTGGATTTGCCCAAATCATCTTATCTGATACAAATGATAGATTTCTTCTCAACTTCTCCTTGATTCGGCCACTACAAAAGCTGAACTTCATCCATGAACTTGTCCCATGCTTGCCTTATACAAATGGCCAAGAATTTCTTCTAAGGATCCTTCTCCGAACACCGCGGCATGCTCGGAGTCAAACCACCACTGTCAACTAGTTCTAACAAGTGACAATTGTTGGGATTGTCATTCATCAATTGTAAATTTGGTAGGAATCCATTTGGTGCATCATCCCTATACAAATCAATCGAATTCAGGTGGAATTCAATCATCGACTATTCAACCCATTCTTCCATAAAACTTGATGTTGTATGATTTTACTTTCTTTTAAATTTATAAAAAGTTTCACTCAATTCTACATTGTGTTACGAACAATTTCTCCTTTAAAATCAAAGTTTATTTCTAAGTATTTTGGCTTTGATTTTGAGAAATACAAGTTGATGTATTTCTGACGACTCAAATTTGGGGGTATTCTTTGCGAGTTGACATTGGTTGATGTCATAATCCCTAATTTATTATTTTAAAATTATTTTTATAAATTTTTAAAATTAAAAAAATCTAAAAAATTAGTCTATCAATTAGAAATTATAAATATAATTAACTAGTTTCTTATCTTCTTTGTGTTTGACCTGGAAAAACCCTATAAATTAAATTATTATAAATTGGCTTATTTTTCAACATTTATAAATTAGAAATTTACGAAATTTTCTTTACAACAACGGAAAATATTCAGTCACTTAATATAGTCAATAAGTCACTTATGAAGATTTTCACCTGAAAATTCCCCAGCATCTAAGGCTACCCCTTTTATTTCATCTATTTTTGTAGTTAAATTTTAATCTCTAAATAAGATAGACTAAATTTTAGGATGAGTTAATAATTAATTAATAATATAGATTTAGCCTTAAGTCATGATAAATAAACCTATATTTGTATTAAATTATGAAAAATAATTTTTAATTAGTTGATGTGAATTTTTTATTAATTATATGATTTTATGTCAATTTATATAATTTTTATAAACACATTTTTAAGATAAATGAAAGAAAATAAAATAAAATTAAAAATTTTAAAAAGAAGGGATCCCTCCAGCCAACTAGGGCCACAAGTGGGTTAAAAGCATAGTCAGGCAAAGCCACAAGCAAGAGCTCAAGTAGCTAAGGATAGGCCAATAGGGGACATGTGTGCATCACTTCCCTTCTATGTCACTAGTGGCTAGTTGGGTCTAGGGTAAGCAATAGCCGTACACACGCGAGAGAAAGGCTTATTAATCATTAGAATTTTTTTTATTATATATGTGCCTCAAAACTTATAAAATAACTAATGTGAGACTAAATCGACTTTCTAAAGATTTTTGATGATTTTAATACTTAAAATACTCTTTATTGATAAGAATGAGATATTTGATGATTTAAAAACTTATTTCACTCTCTCATACAGGCAAGCAACCTATGAGGGTTTGAATCATATCATAGCCAAAATTCATATTTCTATCTAATTAAATTATAATTTTCCTACACATTGTTAGTAAAGGATTAAATTACTATAATCACTCAATCATCAGCAAAAATCTCATCAATGCGATTTGTTAATTATTCTTACTTAGATTATTGAATGATTCTAAATAAAAAGATCACAAAAAATTATCGAGTAAATTATCTCCAATTGATCAATGAGTAAATTCTTGTCAGAAAAAAGATCCATCAAGAGACAAGTTGCCACCCTCTAAGAGCGTAATTAGATATGATGAAGAGCTTCCTCTTACTACACAAACTTAAGAATGAAGTTCTCTAAGATGTGTCCCACCTTCATCTAACTCATCTTTGTCAAGTGACAACTACTAGAGAACAACAATGTTGTCATTTTTTTACTCCACTAAGTGGTAGACATTAATTTGACAACTTATTTTATTAATTTTTAAACTTTATAAGAAGATTTAGAGATTGCCCGTATCATTTTTATCCTAAAAGAACCTTTGAAGCTGTTGACGTTGCCCGACAATCATCTCGAACACTCAAGATTCTAACACATTGCCGATGCATTGCTACCATGACATTGGAACTCTATTTTATCAATTTTTAACTACTTTAACTTCTACTATCATTTTTTAGACTTAGAAAGAAGATCTAGCAAATGCTCAAGTCATCTATACTTAAAGAGAGCCCATGAGATTGTGGACATCGCACGATAATCATCTCAAACATAGAATTTCAGTGATCACTATCATGAGGCTGAAACTCTACCTTTCTTACTTTTAACTTCATTTTCGCTTAATTTAGTGATACTTTGCATGATCTCAAGTTACTAAAACCTTCTTCATTTAATTACGATTCTTTGGTCTTTTACAAATCTTAATTCAACTCATTAAATCTTTTGTAATCACTTACATAAGAATCTCTAAGCAAAACTCTATTTTTTCCCAAATCACATCTACACTATTATTTTTCCTTTTTGAATATTTTTTAATATATTTTATATTCATCATTTAGTTTAAAAATCATAGAAAATTATGAAATATTACCTAATATTATCTTACATATTTGTGATCAACTTGGAAATTACCTACTATTTTTGAAACCTTTCATCGAGTTATAATTAATTTATTTTGTTCTAAAATATTTCTAAAAATTTAGAAATTAGTATTTTTAATTTTATAAATTTAAAATTTACGTAATTTATTATACGATGACTAAGTCATGTCATATGACATGTGAGGGAATAAAATAAATAGGAGATACTTAAGAGGGTTGTATACTCCTAAATATTAAATGACGAAAATTATATTAAAACTGAAGATAAATCTAGAATAGGACGAGGAAGAGCCTCAGCCTTGTTGATGAGGACAAAGGAAAAAGGCTGAGAAGAGTTACAAGTATTGCATTAACATTTGTAAGAACCCATGTCAATCAGTACAAAGGTTGTCACACAAACATAATATAGTAACTTTCTAAATTTAATAACTATAATCATCCCTCTTTTATAACGACCACTTGCCCTATTTAAAAAATATAAATCAAGTTAATGACGATAGCTTTTCCATTTTACCATGTACAAGTAAACTTGTTAAACAATAAAAAAGAGCTTACATAGAATACGTAGAGCTTTATTTTTCATATTTCAAAATACATATTTTTCATAGATAATAGCGTTAAAAGATCATTTTAAAAAGGAATCAATGTGTTGACAAGTTTGTCATGTTATGCTTACCTATTATATGAATGATATGATATCTTGAAAATTATCCCTTTACTTATGTGACTCTCTCTAATAATGAGAAATGCTCTCTAGTGTGCCTGATAAGTCTTCATTATCATGAGTTAATAATTAATTAATAATATAGTTTTAGCCTTAACTCATGATAAATAGATTTATATTTGTGTTAATTTATGAAAAGTAGTTTTCAATTAGTTAATGTGAATTTTTACTAATAATGTGATTTTATGTGAATTTATATAATTTGAATGATCCTATTTGAGATAAATAAAAAAGATAGATAAAGGGGAAAACTTGTCAACTAGCCGGCCTACAAGTAGGTTGGAAGTATAGCTGAGTGGGGGCACAAATAGGGGCTCAAGCAACTAAGGATGGACGGATAAAGGTCAGGTGTGTGTCACTCTCTTTTCACGTCACTAGTGGTTAATTGAGCATGGGAGAAAGAATGTTCGTACACACATGAGAAAGGGACTCATTGATTCTCAAATCTCGTATTACTATCTATTCATCTCAAAATTCAGTATATAACCACTGTGAGATTAAACCGATCGTCACACCTTCCTCATAATGTTTTAATAATTTCTATACGTAAAAGACTTCTTATTTATCAGAATGAGGTACTCTAATGACATCACTTTATAAGGATATTTTCATACTTATTTTACTCTCTCTCAGAAAAGCGAGTGACCGATAGGGATTTAAATCTTACGAGAGTCAAAATTCATACTTTTATCTGATTAAATTGTGATTTTTCTATAATTTTTTTGTGAAGGGTTAAGTTACCTTAATCGCTCAATCATCGACAAAACTCTCACCAATGTGATTCATGGAACATCATTCGTAAAATTGCTTAAGGATTCTAGATAAAAAGATCACGAATTCATCGAGTAAATTATCTCCGATTGATCAACGAATAAGTCATCATCTAAAAGAGGATGATCTACCAAGGAATGAGTTGTCACCTCTTAAAAGCATACTAGATGCGATGAAGAACCTTTTTTTGTTGTGCTAATTTGAAGATGAAACTCCCTAAGATGCACCCCACCTCTATCCAACTCATCTCCATCGAGTGATAGTTGCTAAAGTGTCACAAAGTTGTTATTTTTTTACTCCGTCAATTGACAGCCATCAGAGATGATTCAACAACTCACTTCATTGATCTAGACTTCACAAGAAGATATAGAGATTTCCCATGTCGTCTATGTCCAAAGAGAGCCTTCAAAGCCATGGACACAATATTTCTTTCAAACATATAGAATTCTAACGATCACTATTGTGAAGCCAAAACTTTATCTTTCCTACTTTCAACTTTATTTTCACTTAATTTAGTGATAATTTGTGTGATTTTAAGTTATTAAAATATTTTTGATTTAATTAAGATTCTTCTCACTTTACAGATCTTAATTTAACCCATTAAATTATCTACAATCACTTACATAAGAATTATCGAACAAAACTTTAGTTCTACCCGAATCTCATTCCTCAAGACATTGATGTCATCCTCATGTCTGCACCTTATTTCTCTTTTTCGTAAATTTTAAATTTATTTTCTTTTTTTTTTTAGTCTAAAATTTATAAAAAATTATATTCTTTGTAGAAAATTCTAAAATATTAATTAATATTATATTACATCTCTATGATTGACCTAATTTTTTTTACTATTTTTGGAATTTTTATTGAATTATTATTGATATATTTATTCATAAATATTTCTAAATATCTGAAAATTAGTATGTTTTAATTTATAAATTTAAAATTTGTGTGATTTATTATACAATGATTAAGTCACGTCAGTATCAGATAGTGTTATCCTTATTATGAAACCCTAAAGACCTAACAAAGTTTATTAGAGGCTAATTCACAATAAGATTAATATCAAAGTTGGAGAATTCAACCATGGACATAGAATGTTCATTCCAACTTTATATTTACCCTATATAGGTCTCTTTCGAATTTGCAATCATGTCATAGAGGTAATATAAATCCATTTAATCTTCACTAAAGTTTTTAGATGCAAAATGTGAAAAACATTTTTTGGGTTGTTTTGTATAATGTTAAAGGAAGTTTTTTATGGTAAAAATATTTTTTTGTATAAATGTTATTTTTTGGACTTGTATGCTATCTGTAAATACATCATGAGATAATCATTTCATTGCATTCTAGTTGCACTCAAACCCAATTAGTCTGATCATTTAGTTTACAACACAATGTCATGATCTTGGTTAATAGGCTTGTCACTTCTTGGTAAGTCCATAAATATAACGACCAAGACGTGACAAGCCTATTAACCAAGATCTGACAAGCCCTCATCTAACACATTACACCAGAATCAAGGCCAACGGTATCCCTTCCAGATGACCACCCAACAGAGACAACCAGCATCGGCTACAAGATCTGCGTCTTATTATCTGACGCGCGGCAGGATAGTGGCCTTCAGAGGTGTCTTCATGACGTAAGTGAACTCCATCTGTTCTGACATGTCCACCTCCCTATTGGCCGCCGTCCACTCGAACTCCCGCACCATATTGGCTACGAAGTACTCGAGGTGTAGCATGGCGAGACCTAACCCGGGGCAGGCCCTCCTTCCTGCCCCGAAAGTGAGCATCTTTATTTCCTTGCTACAGGTTATGTCCAGCCCTTCACCTTCTCCGCCGAGGAGAAATCTCTCCGGCCTGAACTCCATTGGATCCGACCACACCTTCGAGTTCCAATTCATCTCCGTTACCATGACATTGACGGTTGTTCTTCGAGGTATCAAGTACCCTCCCACGGTCGCGTCCTCCGTCGGTGAATGAGACACGAGGAAGTGTGCTGGGGGGTGGCGCTGTAGGCCTTCCATGATCACGGCCCTGAGAAAGGGCAGCTTGCCCAGGGCGTCCTCTTCCATGTCCTCCCTGTCCCCGACGACGGCGGAGATTTCCTCGTATACCCACGCTTGTATGTCATGGTGCTTCACCAGGTTCGCCATGATCGACTGCAGCACAGCCACTGTCGTGTCGGTGCCACCGGAGAGAATCTCGGAACAGAGGCAGATGATCTCCTCCTCTGTTAGCTTTCGACTCCTTCCCTCCTCGTCGGGGAGCTCCAGGTTTAGCAGCGAGTCTAAGTACGAGAACTGGAAGCTCTCTTCCCCCCTTCTGTTCACCTCTTCGATCCGCTCCCGGCGGGCTTTGATCATGGGGACAAAAAGGTCCTCCCGCCTGCGCCTCGTTTCTCCGATCATCTCCCACAGACGCGGGAAAATATACTTTCCCACTCGGGGAAAGAAAACAAAAACGTTGACCTTGTTGAAATGGAGAGTGATGTCGTGTTGAACCCTCTGGATCTCCCGAACGGTCTTCTCCTCCAAGTTCTCACCGAAGCACATCCAACACAACAGTGAAAAGATCGCGTACCGGAAGCTGTCCAGCACCACCACCGGCTCCCCTCTGTCGGCCTGCCGGCGAAGTTCGCCTATGAGAACTCTGCCCGCCCGCCGCCGGTAATGTGAGAACTCCTTGATCCGCGATGGGTGGAGCATCACCGCAGTCATGTTGCGGCGGAGAACCCGCCAGGCGGGGCCAAAGTGGCTCTCACTCACAACGCACTGGTTCCCATGGAGGACCCGGAGAGCGAGCAGCGTTGGGGGGCGGTCAGCAAAGAGGGCGCCTCTCTGGACGAGGATCTTGTGGGCGAGGTCCGCGTCGGAGATGACAACAACAGGAACAAAACCGATGTGGAGAGTGACGATCGGACCGTACGTATCCCGCAGGCGCCGGAGGACGGACTCGATTTCGTAGAAGGAGTGGCGTAGCCAAAGAAGGTTGCCCACGACGGGGAAAGCCGGAGGACCTGGGGGGAGGCTTTCGCTCTCCGGCCATAACTTGAGGACTAGAGGACTGAGGAAATAAGCCAGGAAGAGGGAAAGGGCCAGAGAGATGAGGATAAGCACCATATTCTCCATCTCCTGACTGTGGAGCAGAGGTCTTGGGTTGATTATTATATAGATCAAGCGTCAGGCCTTGTTGGCGCAGTGAGAAACACAGATTGATGTGCACGCACCTCTTTATGATTCTGATATCTTAGTTCAGTCAAATATCTCCCGAGAAAATCTTGTTTGAAAGCGATCAGCATAATGCTCTGATGTAGTCATACTGACAGCGAAAATTTAAAGAATTGATAACTTGATCACATTTCAGCTTTGACTGTGTATTCTAGAAGCAAAATCACAACTTAGAATCTAAAAGGAAAATGTATTAGTTGAAAACTCTTTGCCTTGAAATCACATAACGAAGAGATTTCATCCCTTGAGTCCACAAAGAGTTAATACTCAATCCACAAGATCGAAAATGACTTCCTAAGTCCACAAAGATACTAAAATCCACCAGTGGAAAGAGAGAACCTCCAAAAAAGAAGAGAACTCGAGATTGATTGATAAAAATATGCCTTCTTCTGGAGCTAAGGGAGTCACTATTTATAGGCTGAAAATTAGTTATAACTAACCTATAAAAAAGAAAATATATTATGATCCTAGAAAATTTGGAAAAAAATGAATTAAACTTTCTTATGAAAAAGAAGGATTCTATTAGAACGCCCCTAACAAAATAGGAATGCCCTAAATAGAATAGGGAGATTATTTTACATGAATAAAATGTGTGAATTTAAGATTTAGGCTCCTTAAACATGTTACCATATCTGTTAGGGGGGCATTTGAAGTTGAATTTGGGTGAAATAAAGTCTTCACGTCTCTTGAGTCTCTGATTCACTTGAGTTGGTTTAAAACTTTGTTGTACTTCATTCTATTACTTTCTAGGCCTTTCAACATAGATCTTATTAATTCCTCCACCTAGGTCAAAAACCTTCCATTCTTCATTTGACAACAGCTTTTGGGCTAAATCATATGCAGCATGGGGTTCACAGCTCCATTGGAGTTTCCTAACATACATATATATATATATATATATATATATATGTATGTATGTATTCTTCATAAATAACTTAAAAGAAGTCAACTTCTGGATCTAGATTTCTAAGAAAAAATCATAATAAAAATGAAAGAAGGTGGTCATCAATATATAGTCATCAATGCCATTTTTAAATGTCAATATTGGCCTCTCTAAGGTAGTCAATAAGAGCAGACTATAATAGGAAAACATTGTTGATTCACCTAGTTCCACTGACTATAGATATAAAATTATTTTAAAGTCACTAACTCATGTTTAGATTCAAGAAAATATGAAACTGAATCATTATTCATTTTTTAACTTATAATCCCTATGATGTTAACATATACAAAAGCCAGATTTCATTAAACACACATTAAATTATTGGTCCAATTATTATGGTTTCAGGTCTAATGTTTAAATTCAAAGTCTTCATCCTTGATATTAGGTTATTTCCAACCTTATAAATTTGAAAATAAATAATAACAAATTCAACAAAGGTATACATACAAAATGCTTAAATATATGTCATATAGGGTCATATGGCATGTTTCGATATAGATCCATGAGTTGACACATACAAAAAAATAGAATATTTCATCCGTATTATATCTTTGATGATATAATCATTTCTTCGTAGTGTTTATCAACAATAGATTCTTCTCACATGATGTTAGACATGTTCTTTAAGTTACTAAAACTATCAAGTCATAGAAAATACAGAATAAATCGAAGATTCAGATTTGAAATGTTTACTCACCACTGACATCTAAGACTAGTACATGGACAAAAAGTGAAATAAAATCTAAAGACTTGAGGCCAACGTAAATTTCAAGTTGTTCTCTATCAATTTGAATTCAAAAAATTAAAAGAATAAGAAAAGCTAAAAATTGGAGGGTCTGCATATGAGAACCATGCATTCTGGTAAATGGAAAAACTTTAACAAGTCAACTCAAACCCTGAAATTTCAAAAAAATTGGGAAACCCGTACAAGACAAAAGCCAACTCTAAGAGAATAATTCTCAATTGAAAAATAATTAATCAACTCAAAAATTTACTGTATTTCATTGATATGTTCATACTGCATGTTTTAGCAAAGAGTGAATTTCTCTATCTTCTTCATCAACTCTATCTAGAAATCAAAAAACTATTGAATGTAAATCAATGATCTCCATCAGGCCCTTGGGTTGTGAGAGGAGAGTCCATTTAGTGAGGACACGTGGTGCTTATAATCTTGCTTGGCTGAAGAGGAGAAGATGTGTTGAATGGTTTTTACCGAAATGTACTCAAGATTTGAGCTACTAATCTCATTAAGTCCAATGTCTATTGATGGAGTGACTGAGCCAATCAACTCATCTCAACTCAAGAATATGATCAACCTCAAGTAGAATCTCCACCAACATCAAGACCTTTCCTCCCAAGAAGGTCAGCCCGAATTAGGGTCCTCCCTAATGTGATGATCAATTTAATTCAAGCCAACCAGCGACTGCCACCTTTGGTGGATCGGAATCTTGGGTCAACCTCTATTAGATCCCTTAGGACCAACAAGAGGATTCACCTTATCCAATAGGCCCAAGAAAAATAAGAAGAAGAGCCCATGGAGAAAGGCCTATCATCCAATGGGTCCATAGGAGAGGAATAAGGCGCGCCCCACCAAGAGACATCATCTCAACCCAAGAGGTGTCTCCAGTCGTCCAACTACCTTCTCTCTCATTCATCTCTTCCTTCATAAATTGATGGAATGCCATCTGAAAGGACAACTCTTTTGGAATTTGAAATAGCCCATCTTGTCTTCCTCTCCCTCTCTCTCTCTCTCTCTCTCTCTCTCGTCCATTCTCTCTCGCTCTCTCCATCTCTCTCTCATTCTATCCGTTTCACTTTCGTTCGTTCCCCTCTCTCTTGCCTCCTCTCCCTCCCTCTTTTCCGTCTCTCCCTTTCTCTCACATTCTCTCACTCTCACTCCCGTCCTCTCCCTTCTTCTTCCCACTTCTTTCTTCTTCTCCTCTGCCGGAATCCCTTACCCTTCGTTCCCTCTATTTCTTCCCCTATTTTCTCGATCTCTCTCTTTCTCTTCTCCCACTTCGTCGTCCTTCCATTCCGTTGTCGGCCCCCTCGTTCCACCTGATTTCCATCCGCCCTGTCACCGAACCCACTTGTCTTTTCTCTCGCACCGTAGTCGCAGTTCCGCCTCCTTACCTTCCAACCCGTTGTCACTGTTTCTACCTCCTCGCCGTCCACCTCATTGTCGCCATTCTGCCTCCTCGCCGTCTACCTCGTCACCGCCATCTCTTCTCCTCACCGTCCGTCCCATTGTTGCCGTTCGGCCTCCTTGCCGTCTGCCTCGTTGTTGCTTCCACCTCCTCGCCATACGCCTCGTTGCCACCATCCCGCCTCCTCATCGACCGTCCCGACGCCGCCGTGCCACCTCCTCACTGTCCATCTATCACCACTTTTCACCTCCTTCACGTCTACCATGTTGAGCCCTCTCCTTTTGTAAATTTGGTCTATTCAAAGGTCATTGCTCTTAGGACTTTTTGTGAATCATAGGATAGCCACTCTTTACACCTTGGTGATCTTAAATGCGGTTCTAATTATCTCTGATTTCTTGAATTAGTTCTCCTAAAGGGTAATTAAACGATCCTCTCAGCTGAATTGTGCAATTAATCTCCTCTTACATCTTCTCTTTGGAATTCGATCTAAAGTCTAATTTCTAACCACTTCTTTGATTTCCTAAGAATAAGCAAAAACCATCTTCGATAGTCTCCATCCTCTTACTCTGTCCCACATTATCTATTATTGAGCGAAATAATAAAATCTAAAGAATATGTTCTTCTGAGATTGAAAGTAGTGGGTGAGAAAGGAATCAATATAATTTTTTTTCTTCATGAGAGTACTATGAGTGATTACTTGTACAAACAGCCCTTCTTGTGCATATCAGCACACGCATCTGTTTAGTTGGCATACAAATTCTTGTGTCAGCACACAGGCTGACCTATGAGGAAATCAACATAGAACAAAAAAATCATCATAATTTAAAAAACCCTCAATTCCTCCCCCCACCATTAGTATTTCAACTAGCTATACAATTCAAATAAACACATCATCTTAATTCTGGAACCATTACTCTTTGATGCCCTACTAAAAGAGAACAATGGGAAAATGATGTTGGCAAACAAGTATAGAGAACAATGGAGATCAAATTTGAAAAGATAGAGGGAGGATCGAGCACTACTTTACTTATTTGTTTAATAATATTTCCTATCTGCACATTTACTTATTTAGTTTTTTAAAATTCAGCTTACAAAAAGATTAATGTAACATTCCTCTTGGCAATTTCTGTTGCTCACTTATGGTTAACATTATAGATACCTACTAAAAATGTTGGCTCCAAGTGTGCATAGTGTGATAGGATCTCATCAACTAATTTGAATTAACCAAGGCCCAACGCACAAATTAATGTTGCACACATTAATAGTCCCAAGGACAAAAACCTAAAGCAAAGATTGGGGATGACTTTTCCCTCATATTAAAATTTAGTATTTAAATAAAAAAGATTAAAAATAATATGAAAAATAATTAGATAATAGTTTATCAAATCATTTAATCCTAACTTACAAAATAACGTTTTTCTCAACAGTGACATATTCACTATCTTTACTGCTAAAGGCATCTAGCTCTCAAGCACTTGTGTAAAACAAGAAAAATAAAATAGCCCCAATAACTTAAAAAACGATTGAAAGGCCTTGGCATCTATACTTGCAATAGCTATTTTTTCATCTATCAATAGTTAACATGTAAGATAAATTGATTCAGCACCCTAAGCCTTATAAAAAATTATTTCCAATTGTACATACTTTTTACATCATTCTTTTGTTTAATTTTGAGTCAATAATGCTCTAATTTTTTCTAAGTAGACTACAAATCTAAAAGAGTCAATTTACAATCATTATTATACTATTATCATCATACCCTTATGGTAGTATCTTCAGTACTAATCCTCATAAGTATTGTAATTAATAAAAGTGTTGGATGATAGTTTTGCTTTATTTTCTGTTAATTTGAAGAATATGATTCAATTAAAAACTCCATATCAACTACATTATATGATCACTACAAGAAAAATATATTACAAAACAAACCTCCATAGCACTCACCACAAACTAGTTATTTAACATTTCCAAGTACCTATTATGGCAATTGATGATGAATTTCCATCCATTACTCATCTCAAAACAAGCTGATATCCACCCATTTTTTTAAATACATTTGTCTAGATCTAAAATGAAAAACAATTGAGCACAAAGTCTTTAAATCTATTTTCGAAACTTTTGAGAAAAACTGATTCTTTAACTCTGAAGCTTCCAAGATTTAAGGCCCATATTTTTATGTAAAAGAAAGTAAGTTTCAAGAATTTCATGAATTCATATATTTCTACATCTTTCCTATAGTATGGTAAATTCATTTAAGTATGAAGGTTAAAGTGTGTTAGATTTAGTGACTTCAAGGGATAGAAAAAAAAATTAGAATACATTGATGGATGAAATATTTTCATAATATATATTGATGACCATGTTCCATATGTTATGAATTCACATTTTGAATTAGTAAGAATCTTGAAATTAGATGTGAAAGGTTGAAATTATATAAAAACTATTGCAAACTAGAAATTCATGCCATGAGGAATCCCAAGTAGTTGACCATTTGTCTTACATATATCTATATATATATATAATCATCATATGGTAGAATGTAAGACCCAACTCACAAAAAAAATATATATGGGGATTTCTCACTTGTCTCATAGAGACTTTTCATATGGAAGATTAAAACAAGATTAAGAAAAGTGAGTGCAAATACTTCTATGAAGATTTTTTACTTATCCTATGGAGATTTTCCATCTGTGAAACTTAGACATGAAAAAGAGTATGAGGAAAGCTATTTACCTATGATGTTTGTAATATTAATAATAATAAAAAAATAGAATATGTTACTTGGGTGCACGAATCTGAAAGAAAATACTGAAAATAGTTAGAAAACTTAAGTAAACTTTTGATCATTAAATTAGTGATTGTCGAAAATGAAAGATGTTGAATTCATACAATGAGGAGAATGAAAGTTAAAATCAATTTGTTTGGAATAGTTCATTTGGATATAGAATCATTTTTTTTTGATCTTGTAATTAACTATTTTGAATCACATCAATATCTAAATAATTATTTGAATAACATCTCTATTGGAAAAATAAGAAAAAAAACGATTTAAGTTAAAAATTAATAATAATAAATAGTTTTAACTTTGTAAGTCTTTTGTTTATTACTAAGGACTAGGAAAATTCAAAGTTAAGGGTACTTATTAAAGCTAGATTTTTGTGTTTTAAATATTTTATTATTTTGTGTTAACTTACAGAATAAATGTCGTAATATATTGTTAAATTATGAAGTCTGAAGTTAAAAGATAGCATATTTTTTTAGAATTAAAAAAATATAAGAATAAAATATAAAAATATCACTGCCAGCTAGCAAGCCATCACTTAAAAAGATAATGTATACTTGTCATTGTGTTTCAATGCAAATCATATAATAATATTTATAACTAAGACTTAATAAGATATCAGTATAAATATAGGTCTCAGGTAGAATAGAAGGAAATTGATTAATCTGTCGTGAAAAATTAATTTAGTTTTTATATAGAGCAATCTTTTTATCACTATTTGACATAACTAAGAAAATAGAAGGGTGAGGTGAGACGAATAAAGGAAGGGAAGTGAAGGGAAGGAGAAAAGAGAGGAAGAAAAAGAGAAAGCTCTCACAAAAGAGAGAGAGGAGATCTCTCACAAAATACACAGAAAGAAAAAGGGAGATCGTCAAGAGAAAGAGCGAGAGAGAGAGAAATTTCATGTGAGATGGAGAAAGAGAAAGGCCTCACGAGACAGGAGGGAGAAATGTGAATGACTAATCAGGAGAGAGAAATAATGGTAAGTGATGTAACTTAGTCGTTGTATAGTAAATCAGTCAAATTTAAAATTTATAAAACTAGAAAATAGTAACTTTCATATATTTAGAAGTATTTCTAAAATAAATGTATCAATTATAATTCAATAAAAGTTTCAAAATTAGTAGAAATTTTTCAGATCAATCACAAGGATGTAATATAATATTAGATAATATTTCAAAACTTTTCTCAAAGAATACGATTTTTTAAAAAAATTATACTAAGAAATAAAAATGTAATATATTTAAAATTTATGAAAAAAAGATAAATAAGGGTGCAGATGTCAAGAATAAGGGTGTGAATGCAAATCGGGTAAAAACAAAGTTCTACCTGATCATTCTTATATAAGTGATTACAGATGATTTAATTGGTCAAATTAAAATCTATAAAAGTCGAAAGAATCATTATTGAATGAAAAGTAGTTTGAAAATTTTAAATCATACAAATTATCTCTAAATGAAGCAAAAGTTAAGTTGAAAGTAATAAAGGCAAAGTTTCGATGTTACGACGGTGATGCGTCGACAATGCATTGAAATTTTAAACGTTCAAGAGGATTGTTGTGTAATGTCTATGTCCTCACAAACTCTCCTTGGACAAGAATGACATAGGCAATCTCTAGATCTTCTTGTGAAGTCTAAAGATCAATGAAATAGGTCATTGAATCATCTCCAGTGACTATCACTTAATAGAATAGAAAAATGACGATTTTATTACTCTCTAGTAGTTGTCACCTGATGGAGAAGAGCTAGATTGAGGTGGAGCACGTGTTAGGGATCTTCATCCTCAGGTCGATATAGTTAAAGGAAGCTCTTCATTGCATTCTCAAAACCTTTTTTATCTTTTATTTCTAAGTCAAATTCATGCAACAATAAAATTCATCCTAATAAACGTGGCTTTACATCTTTTTTATTTAAAAAATATTTAAATGCTGCATGATTAGTATAAATAATAATTTTAGTTCCTAAAATATATGATCTAAACCTTTTTTAGAAAAATATTATAACTAGTAATTCTTTTTCAGTCATGATATAATTTAATTGAACATCAAATATAGTTTTGCGAGCATATAAAATTATTATAGATTTTGACTCTTTTCTTTGTCTTAGTATAACTCCCACTACATAATTCAATGCATCACACATTACTTCAAAGAGAAGAGACAAATCAGGAGCTTGTAAAATGAATGCCTCAATAAGTAATCTTTTTATTTCAAAAAAAAACTCAAAACATTTCTCATCAAAATTAAAAGGCATACATTTAGACAATAAGATGGTGAAAGGTTTAGAAATTTTTGAAAAATCTTGAATAAATTTTATATAATAATCTACATCTAATCTATTTTACTACATTCGGATATTTTATTGTAGATATAATATTATTTTTCTTTATTCACCTCTGACCCCTTTTCATTCACAATATAACTCAACACAACTCCCTCTCTAACCATAATATATGATTTTTTTCAATTTAAGATTATTTTTTTCTCTATTGATTTCTCAAGTACATACTGTAAATGATTTAAACATTCATCAAATGATTCATTAAAAATAGAAAAATCATCCGTCAAATTTTCATGCATTTTCCAGTCATATCAAAAAAAAAGACAACATACATCTTTTAAATGCAACTAGAACATTACATAGCCCAAAAGGCATGCGTTTAAAAGTAAAAGTACAAAATGGAAAAATGAAAGTTATTTTTTCTTGATCTAAAAGATTTATATAAATTTTATTATAATCAAAATATCTATTTAGAAAATGAAAAAAGTTTTTTTTCAGTTAATTTTTCTAGAATTTGATTAGTAAACGGTAAGGAAAAATTATCTTTTCTAATAATTGAATTTAATTTTCTATAATTAATGCAAACTCTCCAACTAGTAGTTAATCTTTTTTGTATGTCATCTTCATTTTTATTTTTTATAATCGTGATCCTTGATTTTTTTGGCACCATGTGTAGGACTAATTCATTTGATGTCTAAAATAAGATAAATAATATAAGCAGTCAGCCACTTTAAATTTTCTTTTTTTACAATTTCCATCATGTTAAGATTGAATCTTCATTGTGGTTCTCAATAGACATCTTTCCTCAAGACTTGGGTGCTTAGTGAGAATGATCGACAATCATTTACGTCAGCTATCAAGTTGCTACCTCCATTTATGGTATATGTGTTTTTCTCTTAGAGGACTGAGCACAATGAAGTAGGTCATTAGAAGGTTTAGAAAACTCTAGCAGATAATATAATTAACACTTCCCATGATGAATCATAAATAAGAGGCATTGATTTATTTGCAAAATCTTTGGGTCATATGCTCCAATTTGAGGGGGGGAGAGTTTTAGCCCCCTACTTTAGATATATACTATGCATACATCACTCATATCAATTCTTTTAAAATCATTTATTTTTCAGCTAATATCCTTCTTACTTTTTTTAACTACATCTAATCATTCTTCTTCATGTTCATCACTCAAATCAGCTACAATAATAATAGAAAATAAATTATTTTCCTCCAAAAAATATATATTTTAAACTAGAGGGAAGAGGTTTAAATTCTAAATTTAGATGATCTTTCTCTTTCTTTTCTCTCAAATTTATATTATTTATTTCCTCTTATTCTTCTAACACACAGTTATCAATAACATCAAGATCATCAAAATCATCTAAAAGATCTATAGTATGACAATCATATACTTGAGATTTCTTAAGATCATTTGATACTTCAAAAAATTTAATTTCTACTAATTGATCTCCACATGAAATTTTTGGAATAACTATGTGAAAATAAATATTCATTTTTGGTATACAAAAATAGTCTCCCTAGGATGATTGGTGTATCATAAAATTGTCCATTAAAATCTATTTCTAGCACTACAAAATTAATTCAAAGTTTACACCCTTTAATTGTCACTATCATATTTTCTAAAATACCTTTAGGATATTTTTTAGATCTATCAAAAAATTTTAAGGTAACAGTGGACGGTTTAAGATCAGAAATATTAAGTTTATCACAAATACTTATAAGTAATAAATTAATACTAGCATTGGTGTCAAGTAATGCATTCTGAAAAATAAATCTACTAATATCATACGAAATTAAAGGGGCATCAGTATCTCTCAATTTATATGGTAATTTATTTAATAATGAAGCACTAGCATGCATAGATAATTTTTTTACTCTAAGTGCCTTTTTTAGTTTATACATTTCTTTCAAAACTCTAGCATATTCAAGAATATATTCAATGGCAATAAGTAAACGAAGAATAATTTACACATCTTGTAAAATTTTCTTTATTTCTTCATTGTGTTTATTTTTCTTTCTTTGTCTAGGCTCTACAACTTTAAGAAATTGTATGGTTGTCATTTCTTTCAGAATTTTCTTAGTATAATTTATAAAATCCTTTTCTACTCATACTTGATTTTTTTTTGGCCATGTTTTCCATTTCTTAAAATATTTAGGGATAAACATCAAGTAAAATCTTCCTACTCCTTAATGCACTCACTATCCTAACATTTTCATTTAGTAGGTTTTTTTCTAAATTTATACTACTAGACTCTCTTTGCTGAAATCCTATTTGTTGGGTGATTCCTTAGATTTTTTATGAGCTGACTAGGTACTTATCCATCTTCTCTCTTATTCTCAAGAGCCTCTATAAATTTGTTATATTGCAATATCATTTGATTCATAGTTTGTTTCATCATTTGGGTCATTTTCTACGTCATTTTCTACATCATTTTCATATCATCAAGTTGGGTTTGAGAAGGCTGATTTTTTGAAATATTTTTTTCTATTTTGGACAAAATTTAAAGTTTGAATTAAGTCCAAGTGCTTCTAAATTATGAATATTATTTGAATCTCCGTATGAAAAACTATTCCTACAATTAAGATTATAAGAATTAGAAAACACCTCTCTATCTCTATTAAAATTGTGGGCTACTTGCACTTGTTCTTGTAGGGTGAAATGATTCATCTAAATTATAGCATTGAAATTTAAAATGATTATTTTCACTCTACATATAACAAGTACTATTTGAATGAAATTAAGGGTTAGGAGGATTTCTAATATTGTTAATAAGTCAATAAAGTTTTTTTAATCTTTGATTAATCTAATTAACCTCATTTCTTAAATTAAAATCATTTTGATGATGTAATTCATAAATTTCTCTCTTCTTATCCTTATCATATAACTCAAAAAAGGCTTGATCTCTAGAATTTTCACTTAAATTATCATAAAGGCTATAAATCTCATTAAACAAAATTCTCCATAAAAGCTGCTCTACATATAGAATCAATCATATTTCTATGTTATTCTAATAATCATTATAAAAAATTCTATTGAGCTGTCACTTGGGTATAGCATGATGAAGACACTTTCTAAGTGAATGTTTGAATTCTTTCCATATCTCATATAATGTTTCTCTTGGCCTTTGAGCAAAACTATATATATATTTTATCATATTTTGAGTTTTTTCTAAAGGATCAAAATTTTCAAAGAAAAGACATGTTCTATGTCTTTCTAATTAGTTAATTATCTATCTAATGTGGATATCCAATAACTAGCCTTGTCCTTAAGTATATGAGGAAATAATTTCATCTTAATTTTCAGTCTAACTTGAGGGAGATTAACTAAATCACAAATCATATGAAATTTTCCTAAATGCTGATGAGGTTCCTCTAAAGATAGTCCATGAAAATTAGGAAGTATTTAGAAAAAATTTAGATTTACTTTTAATTTAATAGTGGATACTAATAACACTTTAATATTGAATGCTCATTGAAATCAATCAAGGATATAATGATTGTTTTCAATTTGTCATCTACTTCCTTCAAGATCTATCAAAATTAATTTTTCTTTTAGATGTTTAGTTTTAGATGAAATAATGAAAAGATTTTCTAGCCTTATTTGTAAGGATCTTTTATCATGTATAAAAATTAATAAATTTGAAAAAATAATAATCAATGTGATAAGTTTTTATTATCATGAGTTAATAATTAGTAAATTATATAGTTTTAGCCTTAACTCATGATAAATAGACTTATATTTATGTTAAAGTGTGAAAATTTTAGTTGATTAATGTGAATTGGTGGCTAATTATGTGATTTTATACAAATTTATATGATTTTTATAGTGTGACTTTTGAGATAAATGAAGAAAAAGAAATAAAATTTAAAATAGAATAAAATTGGGGGTACCTATCGACCAGCTGGGCCCACAAACGGATCAGAAGCATAGTCAAGGAGGAGTCATGAGTAGGGGCTCGAGTGGTTAAGATTGATAGGGACACATGGGTGCCACTTCTTATCCACCTCACTAGTGGTCAACCAACTATGGGGTAAGGAGTGATCATACACGTAGGAAAAAAAGACTTACTTACAAATGTAATATTACTATAATTCTTCATTATTATTTTTTTAAGTTTTCAGCAAGAAGAAAATAAAAACAAGAGTTCAATTTTTGTGTACTCTAACAAAAAAATAGAAAAATATCAAATATTATGTAATACATCCCCAGCAACAATACCAAAATTTGACATGACTTAGTCACTATATAGTAAATCACATAAATTTTAAATTTATAACACTAAAAAATATTAATTTTTAGATATTTAGAAGTATTTCTAAATAATATATCAATTATAATTCAATAAAAGTTCTACAAATAATAAAAAATTTCTAGGTCGATCAAAGGGATGTAATATAATATCAAGTAATATTTCAGAATCGTTTTCAAATAATATGATTTATTACAAATTTTAGACTAAGGAATAAAAATAAAAGTTTATTTAAAACTTATGAAAAAAAGAAGAAATAAGAGTGCAAACAGCAAGATGATGTCATCACCCAACGAATGCGAATCAGGTAAAAATAGAGTTCTATCTGACAATTCTTACATAAGTGATTACAAACGATTTAATTGCTCAAATTAAGATCCATAAAAGTTGAAAGAATCATAATTGAATATAAAGTAGTTTGAAAATTTTAAATCACACAAATTATTTCTATATGAAGCAAAAATTAAGTTAAAAGTAAGAAAGATAGAGTAACAGCGTCACGGTAGTGATGCGTCAACAATGCATCAAAATCTTGAGCATTCGAGAGGATTGTTGTGTAACGTCCATAGTCTCGCAAGTTCTCTTTGGACAAAGATGATGTAAGTAATTTTTAGATCTTCTTGCGAAGTCTAAAGATCAATGAAATGAGTTATCAAATCATCTTCAGTGGTTGTCATCAGGTAAAACAAAAAAATGAAGACTGTGTAGTTCTCTAATAATTGTCACCCAATAGAGAGGAGCTGAATGGAGGTGAGGTATATGTTAAGAAGCTTCATCCTCATATCCGTGCAGCAAGAGGAGATGACTCATCTCTTGGTAGATCAACCTCTTTTCAAGAAGGCTTGTTCATCAATCAATCGAAGATGATTTACTCAATTTTAGTAATGATGCTCTATGAATCGCATTGACGAGATTTTTGTTGATGATTAAGTGATTCTGATAGCTTAATCTTTCACTGACAATTTGTAAGAAAATCAAGATTTAATCAGATAAAAATGTGTGTTTTGACTCTAGTAGGATTTAAATCCTCGTCGGGTGCCTACCTACATGAGAGAGAGGAAAATAAGTTCTCAAATACCCTTATATAGTGACATCATCATGATATCTCATTGTTATAAATAAGGGGTATTTTTGATATTAAAATTATCAAAAACATTCTAGGGAAAGTGTGACTTGGGTTTAGTCCCACATTGATTATATACCGAATTTTAGGATGAATATATAGTAACACAAGATTCGGAAATCAATGAGCCCCTTTTCTCACATGTGTACGACTACTCCTTGCCCCATGCTTGGCTACCCATTGGTGACATGGAAGGGAAGTGAAGCACACATGCCCTCAATCGGTCACCGTTTGCTGCTCGAACCCCTACTCACAGCTCTGCCTAATTGCATTTCCGACTTGCTTGCAAGCCCGACTAGCCAATGGGTCCCCCCTTTTTCTATCTTTTTATGTTAATTTCTTTTTCTTCATTTGTCTCACAAACAAGATTATAAAAATTATATAAATTTATATAAAATCACATAATTAGCCAAAAAATACATTAATCAATTGAAAACCACTTTTTATAATTTAACATAAATATAAATATATTTATCATGAGTTAAGGCTAAAACTATATAAAGACTTATTAATAAGCTTTTTCTACCGTAATTTAATTGCACACATAACTTGAGTTGACCAAATTTATCAGACTAATTTGTGTTTGAAAATTCACACACATGATATGAGGTCAATTGTAAATATCTTTGTCTTGTTTTAGCACTTCAATGCTCATGAGGTCAGCTTTTAATTTCACTTTTACATTTGAAAATTAAAAAAAAACTCATTATTCACAAAACATTGAGAATATAAAGTTTTCAATATTTGACTGAAAAAATCAATAGAAAATAAGTTGGACATGATCTTAGCTTGATCTCATATGAGTTTTAGAGGATTTAAAAGAGGAAAGAAGATCATTGATTAAGTTTTTGCTCAATTCTACTCATTTATGTCAAAACATGTACGAAATAGAAATAACTTACTGTAAAACATAAATAAATACAAAAGGTATGTAAGTAAATGTTGAAAATAAGAAAGAAATCAGTCTATATTAGTCTACCTCCTAGGCAATTGGAGACACTTGTGTGGCAGCTTAATTTCATTTAGACATGCCACACCACACTAGAAGTCGCAAAAGTATCATCTAAAAGAGCTCTGTTAATTGCCAAAGAGATTTTTCAAAGAAAGGGGTTGACTACATTGTCATTATCATCTAGGGGGAGAAGGGAAGAACTGACCACCTATTAGAGGCTTTGAGTATAGTTGAGGAAATAAGGATGAGTCTATCGATCACTAGAAACATTGATTGCACGAAAAGGAGGAAGGAATGACTATCTTCAAGTTTTTAAAGATAATCAATAATATATATTTTACTAGATAATCATCAAATTATTATCTATATATTCCTAACTCGGATACATGCGAAAACTTAGGTTGCTAGTATCATAGTGCTTTGCATGTTATGGAATCAAATATACCTGGTCACTTGACGTGTTGAGCAATAGAAGATTAATCTACCACAAAACACTACCAACCGAAACTTAAGTCCTTGATACTGTGATACTTCTCTCATCATCAAAACATCATTTCTCATCACATATGTCTTGAGTGATGTAGGATTTGTGAACTATCAATGGAATACTTCATGTTTTGGGTATTGTGGTGGTTCACTAGTCACAAGATCTACTTTATCTAGTAATATAGTGAGTTGAACACTAGTAGATCACATCACACTTTAGAACAACACTGAAACATATGATAAAGTCTAGTCTCACATCAAACGTATTTGAGAGATTGAACTAAATATGTATCAAAGTTACACTCTCTAACTAGAGATCTCTTCTCTTAAATAAAATAATACTTAGGACCATCTTGGGAGAAGGTAATAGGTGGTCTGCCCTCATGCACACACGTGTATGACACTCCTTATTCCATGACTAGTTGGCAATTGAGATGTGGTAGGGGAGTAATACATACATAGGCGAAACAAGTCCTTTGTCACTCGAGTCCAAGTTATGATTCCCTCAGTCTAGGTCTACCCACCCACTCGAGTGTAATGTCCCTTCGAGTCAACTTTGAGTGTTGGCTTGCCAATAGGCAACAATATTTTTATATTTTATTCTTATATTTTTCTAATAACCAAAAATTAAGTTGTCCTTTAACTTCAGATTTCCTAATTTAATAATATATTAATATATTTATTCTACAAATTAACACATAAAAGAAAAATAATAAACTATTTAAAATAAAAATTCTAGCTTTAACATATTTCTATGCCAAAAAGTAAGTTTCAAGAATTTACAAAAATTATCTACCCACCTATCATTTATTTTATTGGAAGTATAATTGTGTAACTATATAAAAGTATTGTAACTACCTAGGTATCTTTTCTATTGTAAATGTATAATAGAAAATTATCACTAAAGATTCAGTATTTGGTTCATTTAGAGCCACGCATATAGATGCATAGTAGAAAATTGATGTCACATGCTTTGTGTGCTTTAGAGGAGTACTAAATATTAAGGGGGAAGCTCTTTAAAATTGGATTCAGAATAAGGGCTAAGGAAATCTTAATTTCAATGTACTTAGAACTCACAATGAAAAGACCTTATTTGCATAGGGCCATAATGAGTCAACCTATTCTATGATCCTCATAAAAGTGATCAATTTACTCCCTATTGATTGCTATTATGCCTACATGAGAATGTCTTCCTTCAATTGGTTAAAGTGAGCTAGAATCTTTAAAGTGTAGAAAGGACTCAAAATCTTTAGAAAGTAATGATAATTGTATGTTCAACAAAGTTCAGTTTAAGAATAAATTTCCCATCGATAAACTCTATCATGATTAATGATATTGCAATGTCACAAAATATGTCCATCAAATGTCTTAATTAACATAAAAATAAAATATCAAAAAATGACAATAGTCTAATTTCATCAACAATACTCTGGACAGTGCTTCATGAGTCGTTTCATCATTGTGAACATTTATTTAATCAAGTTCCGCCCTCACATCTGGTTCCGAGGTTCCGAAGTGTCTCTGGAGGAAGCCAAGAGACGAAATGGAACCAAATGCTACTCGTCCAATGCAAACAACACTAGGCAGCTTTCAGACAGCTGGCCTGACGCACAAAGACAAGAAAGAAGCGGGAAACGCGACGTGTGTGGCCCTCCGACTTACCCAGAGCGAGGAAAGAGCCGAACCTTCAGAGGGGTCTTCATTACGACGGTGAATTGCACCTTCTCCGTCATGTCCACCTGCTCCCCTTCCACCTCCTTCCACTCGAATTCCCTCACCAGATTGGCCACGAAGAACTCAAGATGGAGCACCGCCAGTGCCAGCCCGGGGCAGATCCTCCTCCCCGCCCCGAAAGTCATCATTTTTATCTCTTTGCTTCCGGTTATGTCCACGCCCTCCCCCTCGCCGCCGGGGAGGAATCTCTCCGGCCTGAACTCCATTGGGTTCTCCCACACGTCGCCGTTCCAGTTCATCTCCGTCACCATGAAGTTGAGGGGAGCGCTGCGCGGTATGACGTACCCGTTCACCTCCGTGTCATCTATGGCTGCGTGAGGCAGCAGGAAATGGCCTGGCGGGTGCCGCCGCAACCCCTCCATAACCACGGCCTTGAGGTAGGCAAGCTTGCCCAGGTCCTCCTCCTCCACCGCCTCCACTTTGCCGACCACGGCGATGATTTCCTCGAACAGCTTTTTTTGCATGTCCTGGCGCTTCACCACGTTCGCCATGATCCACTCCAGCGCGGTCACCGTAGTGTCGGTGCCGGCGTTCAGAAACTCAGAGCAGAGGCTGACGATCTCCTCGTCCCTGAGCTTCCGATTCTTCCCCTCTCCATCGGGGACCTCCATGTCGAGAAGGGTATCCACGTACGAGAACTCGAGGATGTTCTCTCCACAGCTGCTCATCCCCTGATCCCTCCACTTCTGGCGGGCTCTGATCAGGGGGAGGAAGACGTCCTTCTGTCGCCTACGCATATCCCCGATCTTCCTCCATCGATCTTTCAACAGATACTTGCCGATCTTGGGGAGGAAAGCAAATATTGTGAGCTTGTCTACGTAGAGGAGGATATCACGCTGAATCCTCTCGATCTCCCGAACAGTCTTCTCTTCCAGCTTCTCCCCGAAACACATGAAGACGAGCAGGCAGAACATGGCGTAAAGAAAGCTCTCCACCACCATCACCGGCTCCCCAGTGTCAGCCTCCATGCGGAGCTTGTCCAGAAGGACTGTAAGGACCCAGTCCCTGGCGCGAGAGAAGTACCTAATCCTCGACTGATGAAGGATCTCGGCGGACAAGTTGCGGCGTAAGGTACGCCAGAGAGGCCCGTAGGGCAAGCCGTTGATGCTGTACTGGTTACCAGTGAGTAAGCTTGTGGCTGGCCCAACGGGAGGGCGGCCAGCGAAGGTGGCGCCGCTCTGAACGAGGATCTTATGGGCGAGGTCCCGGTCGGACACGAAGACAGGCGTCAGGAAGCCGACTTTGATCATTACGATGGGCCCGTATTCCAGGCGGAGGCGACGGAGGATGCTCTCGATCTCAGAGAAGGGGCGGCGGAGCCATAGAAGGTTGCCCACCAAAGGAAAGGCCGGAGGCCCGGGAGGGTAGGATAGGGTTCGTGACCTCCTGCGGCGGAGGAAGGCGAGAGAGAGGTAGAGAGCGAGAAAGACGATGACCAGATTCCAGACCTCCATGTGGGATTCCTGATGTCCCGGTAAGGGGAGCGGAAGGGAGGTGATAAGGAAGAAAAGGACGATGGAGAGGACTTACCTGTGCCCGAGGGAAGACCACACCCGTGGCTTTATTCATCCCTGGCATCATAATATCTACCTGTCCCCACCCTTCGCAGCGTTGGCGTCAATACCACTGACAAAATTTAGTGCGATAGGGAAAGCATTGACTAAAATCTAAAATGCCATTTTCTTTTTTATCTTAGATATTCTAGGGGACTAAAACTGAAAATATCTGACACTCCGACGTTGACTTTACCGTGCGATCCGATCCGCCTATACATGGATGCGTAGAACTGCGTCAAGGAATAATTATTCATTTTTAAGTCGAATGGAGATAATTCTGTATTGAGTAAGGCACTGTGTAGATTAAGCTACAATTGTCCGTTAGTAGCATTCAGCCAAATATTTTTAGAAATATTCATTTGATCAAAAATTCTAAACGTGGACATGATCTATTTTTACAAGTCCAAGAAAAGCTAGCAAGAAGAATGCACACCAGTTCTACCAAGTTAGGACGTACTTGTGATGCTATTAAAAGAGTGGTCTCATTTTAGACATGGCATATAAAGTCATGCAATTTTCTAGATGAGCTCTACCCAATCGATGTCAGCTGATTCTAAGTTGGACTGCCAAATAACACCCTAAAAATGACTCTGAATGAATCGAGCCTCACTAGAAAAGATACCACAGGAGAGGTTCTCAAATGAGGTAGGTCTACTTGTGACCTAAATCCACCCAAGCTGAAGTTTAATGGAGTCTCCATCACTCCGCTCTTAGTGCCAAATATGAGATTCCGCTCATTTTTATTCTGGGGTAGGGAAAGATGAAGTATCTTTACCTTTTTTATTTTATTTTAATTTGGGAAGATCAGTTCCTTGGACTTATTGAGACATCAACACATGAATACAGCTCAAAAATATCAAATTGGGCTTCTACTTGTGTTTCACTATGACCAATGTGGAGCTCAAAATTTTCTTACCCTAATGCTTCTTGAATGCAAACATAGAGGTATAAATATTGATGGAGTGGGCAACACTTAAGGTCATGTGCGTAATCAATAGTGGGCCTGCTTTGTCAAGTAACCACTCCCAGCATAAAAGATTATCTCCCGTTCATCTTCATTAGCTGACTATCTAAGTAAACCCATGAAAAGTTTCTACATCTACTAGGATCAACTTAGCAGTAGGAAGCATTGCATAAAGGAGGCCCATAGTTATTTTATATGCACAATATTGGCTTCAATAATTGGTCTTCTCATTTATTTTGAATTCTTTTTTATTGACTAGAAGAGGAGGTTGAACACAACCCATCTGCCCAGAATAGTGTACAAGCATTTGGAAATTTTTCTTTCTATTGTTTAGACTAACAAATGGGAGCATCTCCCAATGGTTGCACTATTTTAAATAACTATAATGACTAACCCTCAAACGACAATTTATAATAGTGCATCCTTTCTAGCCTCACAATACCAAACGTGTCAAAGAGCAGCCCTCAAATGCCCTCAAACCTATTTTCGTGATGCCTTTAGATGTCTTCAAGCTCCCAATCTTATTACACATTATCAAGCATCTATTCAAGCCAAGTCAACTGAGCATATCATTTGTCCATGATAAAATCAGATCTCAACATTAGTGGGACTTAACCAAATAAGGATTAAGATTTGGGATCAAATAATTTTAATACCATATTTTCTATGAGCTAAATCAAATTAGACGCCCATAATTAGAATGAACCAAATCAAGTTTAAATCCTTGTTTTAAAAATTATGGATACCAAAGGCATCCACATCATTGGAGATATCTAATCCACATAATCTCTTATGCTCACTCTAGAAGATTGACAATTTTAAGCTCACATCCATCTCCTCTCTCTCTCTCTCTCTCTTTCTCTCTCTAAATTTATATATATATATATTTGGCCCCTATTTATTCTTCTCTCCCATCAACAAAAGAGCCTAATTTCCAAAATATATCTATTTTAAAATATAATTAATTGAAATAATTGGTGAGTACTTAATTTCAATATGAGACCTTATTATTACACACGATATCATTAATGCTACCATTAATGACTTCTTGTTTTTTAAAATGCTATGCAAACTAAATACTTTTCGTTTTATCAAATAAGACAGAATTATTGGTTCGTCTACAAAAGTAACCAGATTAATTAAATTGAAACAATATATTATTTAAAATTAACTTAAAGCAAACCAATACACCAAGCACTAAGATTAGAGGATTTCATAAGGAACTTGAGGGTAAGAGAAAAAAGAATAGCCTATCACCAGTTCAAGTAGATTATATGGACCTACAATCAAAGAACCATACACCGATAAATTATTAAAATAAGTAAAATTTCATGTAATATAATTTATTATAAATTATCTTATGGGTTGAGGCCACACGAGAGAGAGAGAGAGAGAGAGAGAGAGAGAGAGAGAGAGAGAGTTCTGGGATTAGGTCGGCGCTCAGTGGGATCCGCCGTATATACATAAGTTTTTTTAATTATTTGGAGGTATTTGGGGGTCTATTCATAATAATTTTCGTAACCTACGGCCGGTGAGAACGGGAGGCACGGAATACATGAGAGATAATGGCAGAAAATGTAAGTAAAAAATATACTAGGGGTAGAGTAACGAGGTGTCCTTCTCGATAAATATGGCGGCAGTTGCCAGGTGAGCGTGCGGTCTTTACCGAGGATATTAAGGTGCCTACGTTTCCCCGTCAAGATGCGGGTTTTAGAGAGAGAAAGGGTGAGGTAGAAGAGCGAGAGAGAGAGAGAGCAAGAGAGCAAGAGAGAGGGAGAGGCGATGGAGTCGAGTGATGCGCGGGGCAGCGAAGGGAAGGCAGGCGTGAGGTTGTTCGGAGTGACGATCATCGCCGGAGAAGGGGCGGCGGAGGAGAAGAATGGCAGAGCACGAGAGTGGGCGGGGGAGGAGATAATTAGGAAGAGTCGGAGCATGAGCAATCTGGCGGCGGCGGCGGATCCGGCGGCAGAGAACGCCGCCGTCGAGCGGGGTTACCTGTCGGAAGGGGGGCTCCAGAAGTCGGGGAAGCGGCGGAGGAGGAGGGGCGGAGCGGGGGCGCACGAGAGGAAGAAAGGTGTAGTGAGCTGTTTATCCTCTTTTATGTACCCCTTTGTTCAATTACGTATGCGCGTTTCTCCGTTTTACTCTACGGATTCGCTTTTCCCCTTTCGTAAAATGAGCAAGATGCAGAGGCATCGATGGTAGTGAGCAGGGGATGCCAATGAAATGCCATTCGGAGGATTTATTGCTCTGTTTTTATTCGTTCAAATTTCAATCGATCTCGTGATATCTGGACCTACAAATCGGGAGAGAACTTGGATTTCTATTGGATGTATTATTTCTCTCTGTAAAAAAAATTCTCTGTTACCTGCTAATAGAATTGTGTCTTGTTCAATTTTGCTTCGGTCTTATGGGAATTCAAACCCTCTTCTCCTGTTAGTAAGTGAAATTTATTATTTTATTAATGATTGAAGAAATTCGAGACAACTGGAATGTACTCTCAGCTCCCTGAGGAACCAATCCTGGCCGCACTCGACGAATTTCGCCAGAACTCTGGGCTATGAGCTTCGCATAATCCTGGCTGTCCACACTTATCACTGAATTTTTATTTCTATATTTATTCTATTATTTACCTTTTCCTTGAGAAATCTTTGTGATTTTGATTTAATTGAAATCATTTTTCCATGATTATGATGATATCCTTTTGGGACGTCATGAAGTACTAAGGACAGAACATTCATCGTAGATAAGACTCATGTTTTTCATTTACATGTTTGATTGAAGAAAAAAAATTGAAAAAATATGCACTCCCTCATCTGCTGTGGTGAAATCTATAGCGAAGTTACTAACAGGGATTTGAAGCAGTTTCTGCCTACGTTTGTTCCACAAGTCATATTGAATTTCTCATTTTCGTTGTGTTATTCAAGGTTGACTGAGCCTTCAGGTAGATACACTGAAGAAAAGATACCCTTACTGTTTTTGGATTTCATACGAGAAAAGAAGGAAAAGGAAAGCAGAGGACCACAAAATGTTATGATCTTAATGTTTATTAATGGGATTCTAATTTTAATTTTTGATGCTGCATATATTTCTGTTGTCAGAACATATGCCTGTGATGATTTCCGCCATGTATAAAATGGAGTGGCTGAGGAACAAGTTTCCCCAACTTTAGCAATTCCATTGTTTGGCGTTCATGTTTTGGTGAACAGTTCATCATGTTCATCGTATCTTCGATCGAAAGTATTCTTATAATTTTAATAGAAACTTTTGGATTGGAAGGGAATCAATGAAGAACTGTGATATCAGCCCACATCATATCCGGAATTCGGACTACTTTATGAGGCATACGTGTTGAGACCATGGATTATTTTACCAATTGTTCTTCCTTTAAAAATTCATAGCGACAAAAATTTAGCTTATCATGTTCATCATATCTTAGATCTAAAAATCTCACCTATTGATTTCGGAAAAATATACAAGCCTCATGATTCTATGGGAATGATTGATCAAAGGGGATACCATCCCAGATGGAGTCTAGAATCTTGTTTCTTCCCAGAGTTCTGGCTACTTTATGATGCATATGAGCTTGAACCGTGGATATGTACCGATCTGATTTCTCTTTTAACTATCCATCGATCAAAATCCTTTCTTTAATGAAGAACACCGACGGATTAATCCAGTTCCTCCTCGCAGGGGTGCCGTGGACAGAGGAAGAACACCGGACGTTCCTGGAAGGCCTGGAGAAGCTGGGGAAGGGAGATTGGCGGGGAATATCTAAGAAATTCGTGCTCACCAGAACTCCGACGCAGGTGGCCAGCCACGCCCAGAAATATTTCATCAGGCAGACCGCCCCCAGCGGCAGGCGGCGCCGCTCCAGCCTTTTCGACGTGGTGATCGGAGACAGTGTATTGATTGATTCTCTCCCCTCATCTGGGCTCCTCTGGTTTGACTTTCCGTATCCGGTCTACTCATCTGATAATTCTTCCTTGATTCAGGCGTCTACGTCTGAAGCTCAGAAGGGATCGTCCATGGAGATCAATCTTCCTCCCCTGGACGGCAAGAGGGTAATTGAAGTAATCAGATTGCGGCACGGAAATGGATATTCAATGTTTTGAAGTCTCGTGGATGCTGGTTATCTCTGCCTGCAGAATGAAGCCCTGGTAGCAGCGGCGGCGTCTTCGGGCCCACCAAGAACAGAAGACTTCCTGGCTAGCCACGGTGGCGCCTCTGAACCCAGCGGCCCCCATCCCCTGGTAGGCCCTCCATCGTCCACGATTCTTGGACGGTTGGCCCTTCCTTGATGAATGATCTTATATTTGGGCTTGGCCTTCTGGAGCAGGTGGGAGTTTCAGGCTCCATGAGGAGGCTATCGGTTTCCGGCGAGCCAGGGGATCCACCGCAGCTCAGTCTCATGCTCGGCGTCGCTCAGGGCAGAGAAGGCGCCGCCGTGCCGAGCTGCGCACCGCCGAGGCCCCACCATCGCCACCGCCTGGACCGCTCCCTCTCCGGGCACCTCCGGCAGACCCAGTACGTGGAGTAGGCAGCGGCGGCGGTGGCGACCTTTGGAGCTCTCAGCAATTAAGGAGCGCAGGAAGGTGGCGCTGCCCTGCCGGAGTGCCGCGATTGTGTTGATTCTTCGTGAACCCATTGTTCAAATCCAGGAAGATCGATGTTTGTTATGTGAGTATGAACGGAGAACATCATTTCCAGTGGAACCCAGCTCTCTCTCTCTCTCTCTCGTGGAGGGCATGAAAGTTTTTTTCTGAAAGCGAAGTGGTAGTTGCCGCGGAGGTGGTCAGTTCCAGTACAACCCAGTTATGAAAGAGGAAGATCATGTGAGTATGAACGGAGAAGATCATGTCCCGTAGAATCCAGTCCACTCTCTCTCTCTCTCTCTCTCTCTCTCTCTATATATATATATATATATATATATATATATATATCGGGGGCCATGAAAGCTTTTATTGACAGGGAAGTGGAGTGGGAGTCGGCGGCCTAAGATGCTCTGGTTGGAGGCTTATTGTCCATCGACATTGGCTTTCCAAGTTAGGGGGAATTTCGGCGTGTGCCGGGGCCTGCCGGCACTCACCCGGACCGGGACAGACTGACAGACACAGACAGACTTGCGCATAGAACGGCCGCTCTGCTCCTACTTTACTGAAAGAGAAACCCACTACGTCTCTCTCTCTCGATATATATCTGAAACAGATAGCAGACGCTTGTAAGTGGGGAGGCAGGAAAGACGTCACAAGGGTCCACTGACCACAACTGGAGACACTGACGGGGAGTAGCCTCTTTCTAGACTTTCTCCGTTGAGAGAGACACACAAGAGAGAGAGAGAGAGAGAGAGAGAGAGAGAGAAACTGGGACCAACGTATG
Organism: Spirodela intermedia; assembly: GCA_902729315.2. NCBI lineage: Eukaryota > Viridiplantae > Streptophyta > Magnoliopsida > Alismatales > Araceae > Spirodela > Spirodela intermedia. The sequence goes on along the minus strand of LR746276.1, from coordinate 2,143,710 downwards.
TGGGGGTAGATATGGCGAAAGTGTAGCGGAGAAAGCAGAGAATACAGAAAAGCAACACAACAATCAAAGAACAGGCGGCTCAACCCCCCTCACGATCATGAGCTATAAGCGGCCACAAAAATTCAACACTGGAATAAAAACTTCCGTCTACGATCACAAACGACCTCCCAGTTTCCTCGGAACCCACGCATCAAAAATCTCCTACTTCAATCGCATTTTTCAATCTCCTTCTCCCATCAATCGACCCCTCGTCATGATGATCGGAGCCCGTCTCTCCCTTTGTCCACTGCCTTCTACTCGACTGCCCGCTGGGATGTTGCCTCCGGTGAGTCCGGCCCCTTCCCGGCCTCGCCGCCGCGCCGCCCTCGGCGGGCTTCCCGACGCCATCGCCGGCAGCTCACCGGCGGCGTCGCCGCCACCGCTCGCTGGGGAGGCCCATTCGGGGAGGAACATCCCTGGGGCGACGATGAGGTCCTTCTTGGGTTCGATCAGGCCGCTGTGCTCTCGCTGGAGCCTCAGCAGGGCCTCGAATTTCTCCCGCCGGCGGTTCTCCTCGTCGGAGCAGAGGAGGTCCCACCCGGCGACCTCTTCCTCATCCGCCCCCTCGCAGCCCTGACGAAGAAAGTCAACGCAAAAAAAAACATGATGGGTTGATAAAATAATACAATTTTGCTATTTATGGAACGAATAATGAGAGGACTTCCAAGAAATATCAGTCAAAGCTGAAAGAACAATTTTGAGTAATGGAGAGGTCTGAAGCATCAGTCAGAGGCCGACCACTTATTCTTTTTTATTGAAGAAGAAGAAGAAGAAGAATTTTAAATCGAAATCATGGGATTTTTGGCAGTCTTCGGTTCCCCAGTGGACTAAATGTGATGAAAATTTATTCTCCATTGAGAAAGAATATTTCTTAGTTTTTTTGTTCGTAGCATATGAATCGGCGAAAAATAGAAAAGATTCTGTAAGAACGGGCAAAAAGAGGGCAATCAAAGCTGAGGGACTGAGGAAATTTTGGTCTCCTCTTTTTCCTTTTAATCTCATATTTTTCATAGTTTAAAGAAGAGGGAAGAACCGTGCTGAAAGAATGGCCGCTCGGATGTCTTCACCAGAAATAATATCTAGTTAATCCAGACATCACTGATATGTATATATACATATATATATATATATATTTCTGTATGTAAATGAAGCGAGCAAGAGCAGATGGAAGCATGAATTAGCATGAATGAATGAACGAATAAATAAATAAATAAAAGAGGAGAATCTTGAACGCAAGTGACGAAGAAGGCACAAGCCTGAAGATTATGGCATGAAATGAGTAAGCAGGCTCTGAAAAAGAGGAATGCTTTTCTTTTCACTTTACTTCCAATCTCCCATTCATAGGAAGCTGCAGTAAAGAATCTCGTTCAGAGCAGCAAAGGTCTTTGCTATGATTAGATAGTTTCCAAGAAGGAAACTACAGGATAAAGGCAAACATCATTGGCTTATATATGTATATACATATATATATGTGAAAGCCAATTGAAAGGGACGAAGCTAGAATAAATAATACTACCATGAGTTACTAAAAATAGAAAAATGAATGTATTACAAGAATGTTGAACACGAGCACCGAGCCTAGCCATCAAGATTATGGCATAATTTATTCTCTTGACTTCACTTATATGGATTAAAAGGCAATCTCCGTACAGGAATTATGAAAAGTACAAAGTTTCAGCATGGGACTTGATAATAGCATAGAAAGTTGATGAATTTTAATTCATGCCCAGATCGGCAAAAAAATAAAATCTCTGGTAGTTCTAAATTCATACATTTGCTAGATGGGACATTATCCCTGACACTAGATATAGAATGAATGTTGGTACTAAAATTAAAACCCAGTTTTTGCATCACAGCTTCAACAGGCCGCTAACTTATCTGTCATATGTCATAAATAACGTTATGGAAGGCCATTTTCTATATTTAATCTTATTTTTAAACTCTAATCCTGCACGAAAAGTTAAAAAAAAAACACTTAGGAATCAATTAACAACAGTGAAATAACTGCATCACATTTTAAAGAGGAAAAGAGCACAGATCTCAGAGCTTTTTTGTATAATGTTAATTTTGAAAATTAATCATCGCACTTGCTGAATTTTAGAGATAACAGTTGGGATCATGACATCAATTGGACTTTAGCAATGAAAAGATTCCACTGAACTGAAATTCTCTCGTTTTGACCTTCTATGAAAAATGATAACGAATGTACCCTCACTATGTGAGAACGGGTGTAGTTATTCACTCTTTTAGTCAATTTCTGTCATAAACAAGTGAGATATACGGACGATATCCCTTTCTGATTTCCTTTTTATATTGATGAGAATGCTTTTATGAATGTGACTAAAATTTTCTACCCTCTACCAACGACAGGGGGCTTTCCATAGCTTATGATTATTTGTCACCAGTTCCATGGAAACGCATTATAAGGAACTTCAATTATTGGGCGGAAAAAAATAGGCAGATTGATGTTAAATTGGAGAATGCGATCCATTAGCAGTATAACACAGTAGAAAAGAGTGAATGCCTATCAAGAAAAAGTGGAAGACAGTGAAGACAGGATTATCAGAAAGCCCATATCAGACCCACTTTCGTGATGGCATCCCTCACCAAAAGGACTTCTTTGATACATTACTAATAATGTTAAAGGTCAGACAAGAGAGACAGGACGTCTGTAATCTTCTCTGCCAATCCCTTTCTATTTTACATTCTTGAGTTGAGGAATTAGGGGAAGGCCGCAAGCCATGGTGCCCAACTCTCTTGCAGACCCAATTTATGCAGACTCTTTTTTCGGGATGTTAAGAATGCCCTTATTTATTGATGAATTGTGTCACTAAGTAATGACCTCACCAAAATGAAATGCCTCCCTCCGCCATCAGGGAAGGTGAATAAATTAAATTCTTACATATCGAAAAATAATTTTTTTCTTCTATTAAGGTACCTCAAGTAAACCAGCATTAAGTACTGCTCCAAGAGTAATGTTAATATCGCCGGAATATGAAAGCAGAAACGTAATAAAACACAACTAGATAACGAGTATCTTCCACCAAGTAGATGAGTACATACTGCTTTCGACGCACTGGTTTCCACCAAATTGAGAATATGCTCGAGATCATTCGATTGAAACACCGTTCGGCAGACAGGGCAATTCGCTTGGTGTGGATCTTGAGCTGAGATGCATACCTGAGCTGGAACAGCAGCTTCCCAATGAAGGTTTGAAGTCAAATTATACTTCGAAATTAAAAGAAAATAAAAATTTCCAGCTGAGCATTTTTACAGAACAAGTTTTCTTAAAATGGCAAGTTATTAAATTCACAGCAGCAGGCCTCGAGACTGATAGGAACATCTTTCACATCATGGAGAGAGAAAAAGTAGCCTCAACTAATAAAACATAATTCAATCCAAAATCATCTATTATGATTTCCAGGTCATAGAGCACATGTAGTAGAAAGATGTGAACCTTCAGTGAATAAGGAACAAGCTGAAAGTAGCGCCAGAACCCCTAGGCAGACCACATCAAAGGAGGCTAAAACATATTGTTCTCAGGCTTAACAACTAGCTGCAGCAGGAGGCCCATTATCTTCTACATGGGAATTTTGTCAACAATATCTTCAAAATCCATTTGCATAGGGCCCTAACATTTAGTGGAAGATCTTTGCTACGATAAAATGTCACGAAAATTCATTCCAAATTTCCTTAGATTTACATTTAAGGTGCTATCAACTTAGACCTCAGATTTCTCCTCAGACATTATTTCTTATCTGCTGAATGATGATTACAAATAGTGATAGGAATACAAACAATTTCCAACTAGAGTTTGGACAAAATACCTGCCCAATATACCACATTCCAAGAATCAATGTCTTCATTTGTGTATTACAGAGGACATTCATATGGCTCAACTCAGCTCAAGTTAAAGACCACAAATGCAAAAGACTGTTTTTGAAGACAACAACAAATTATCCAAACCAAAAACTAGACATCAGTAAGGAACCGAAAAAATAGTATGCAATATCTGACAGCAATGGGTCCAGAGATAATGGGACAATCTAGGGACCATATGCAATAAGTTCAGGACGCTGGGGAATGCAGTGCCATGGAATATGAAGCTCAACATCTCAATTAACTGCATCAGGATCAAAGATCAGCCCATACTGAAATTAGGAGAGAAATTGAAAGAAATATTCAGGTTTATTTTCTGATTTGATTTTTTCCCATCATAGCTATCAGTATATGACAAGTTGGCTGCAGAGAAGACGTCGAATAAAATTATTACAGTGATTCACAAATCCAATACAGTTGCACTCATACCTACAGCCTACTCATATACCCGTATCCAACAAACCAAAAAACGTCAATATGTGGATAAATATTCATGTTCCAATTCAAATTTGAAATGGAATTCTCATGTAGCTATGATATATCACTGAAATTAAGACAATGAATTATGTTTCTCCTTAGGCTGCACTTTTTCATCAATCTGAATGAGTGAAAGTTTGTCTAGACCAATATGAAACCCCTCAATCAGATACACTACATAAGCATCTCCACGTAGAGCTGAGATTTTCCAATTCAAAATGTTTTTGTTCATGTTCCACACAGGTTCCTCATGTGAATCAATTATAGTGGGCATCGCTTACAAACTGGATGAAGAAAGGTCCACGTGCAAGTTGACAAGGTCGCCCAAGGTTCCTTAGCCTTCATCTTCACTTTTAAACTATCCATCAAACCCAACTGTTCACTAAAAGTATGGCTCAAGCCAATCAAGATAGCCTATTAAATTGCAAAATCACTCGTATTTTCTTCATCAAACCTTTGACTTTTTTTCTTTTTTCTTAAGTCTCATTCGTGAAGCCGTTCATTTTTTTGTGCCAGAAAGAAAGGTTACGACCAGCCTCCCAAATACTGAGGCTTTCAGGCATAATAGTTTGACAAAAGGATACAATTTTTCACCCAAAAAAAGGCAAATAGAAAAAAATGGAAGGTAAATTTGTCTTCATGCTATTTCATGAATAAAAAAACAACGATTTAAATCACATTAGAATATTCACCAATTCGATTTTCCGAAAAAGTAGGTCTAGTTCCCTGAAACTGATTATCGGCGTTTCTCTCAACTTCTTGTTGAAGCCAGTGCCACCATCTGAGAATGCAATCACTAGAAGGGCAAACCAAATGAGTCCCTAATGAGTGACAAAGACAAGAAAATCAAAACTTGAAAGGATATTATACCCTCACCTGTGAAAACAGTGAAAACAAGACATCAGCTTCATGAATGGAAATGACTGATCGTCAGAATCTTGCTGAAACAATGGATCCAGACACAATGGACAATTTCCCTCGGGATAATTCATATCAGACAGCACGTCAACTGCTTCCTAGTGAAGTATTTAAATTAGTAAATTTCTGCAGTTGGAAAAAATTATCACGTCATACAAGACAAGAAAAAGCAAGAAAAGCTCTCAACCACATGAAAGAAGAATCTAGGATCCACCAGTATCCAGCTCTCAGGCTGTCTTAAACTTAGACAGACACTTAGGCCTTTGAATGCAAAACTTATTTCAAAACATCATCATCATGCGTACAATTTCATTTTCATGAACATTGAGCGGTTTTATGTTCAAATTAAATGGATAAATACGAAAAATAAAGTTGGGATTCGCAAAAGATGAAGAAGACTAATAAGACAGTGTAAGAAATCGACTAAGATAGTGACAAATTAATTAGTCACTATTAGCTCGTATAGTGAAGTTTTGTGGCGATTGTTAAATGAAACACATGATACTCTATCATTAAATGCATTTTTTCCTTGGATTAGTGAGGCAATTATTAGAAAAGTAAGATTAAAAAGGAAATCCATGCCCTGATGATTACTTGTATGATAAAGATGGTTCCCTTGATAGAATGTCAGAAATCACTCCCTTCAACATTGTTTCCTGATGATTACGAATTCTTGAGAGCCACAATATCATTAACTGACAACACCCAGAGGAAGCATTAAACACCAACTCATATGAAATATCCAGAAAAAGGAAATGAAAAAAAAAATCTGATTAAGAAAATGTTCCCACGATTTTTAACTGCAGGATTTCTGCAGTGTTGTCGATTTTTTTTCCTTCAGCATATCTTATTTTTGCCATTTTTCAATAATTCTCCATGCGAATTTCTTTGGCCAGCAACCATCAGCCATTCACCAGCAGCATCGTTCTAGTTCAAAGGAATTTACCTCACAGAGTGCTATCAGCATCGGACGTGAAGAAAGTTCCTGGGCTTTATTCCGTACGATGGTAGTCAACTTTTCATGCCGCTCCTCATCAAGGCCCTTAGATTCCACCAGAATTACATGGGGAGGTTCGGCTGGATACTGATACAAAATGAACGGTTAGAACATATAAAATGATGGCACAATTTTTTTGGATGAACATAAACATATCATACATGGGATTAGCCATTATGATTAACCATTTATGACCCAGGACCATGATTCATATGTTTGAATTTTTTTGATGTAGTCATAGCTGATAAGTTCTCCAACAGGACAGAGTATGCGCCTATAAAAAGTCAGCCGAGACAGAGTTGTTGGCTTGTTCTATGGACCTAAGATACAGGAGCACATCAAGTATCTAGTGTGAATGAAAATAGCATGCAAATTGGGATACAATCATCAGATCACACAGACGAGACTCTTCTGAATAACGACCTCCAAACATCTAACGCTGATTAGAAATTTTAAATGTCTTATGCGAGCAATGTCGCCAAATAATGATGTCTTCAAAAAACCTTAATGGAAACGAAGTATACATCCGTAGGATGTTATTTCCATTACGATTAGAATTTCCACGGTGATCAACCAAGTAATTGAATAATATTAAAGACACAATCATGCGCATCCCCAAGGATAAGCTATAAATCCCCAATACGGCTATCCAACATCATTCACCAGAATACTTTTATGTGCCATAATACCTCCCTACCATTACTGCTCAAATGGAGTTATGCGGCTTACAAAAAGTGACAAATAAACGACAGACGACAAAATTCTTCGACGGAGTCCACATAACATGATCATAGGCTGAAACTGCAGTACCCGAGCTCCCGCCCTTACACCGAGGACAGCCTCCACGAACTGCTGCGCTGGGTCGTCTGCTGTTCTGGGCCTGATGGAGACGTTAATGTGGGGTGGGAAGGTCTGCAGTACCCGGCAATCCTCGCCGTACACGGCCACCACCGCCTCCAACTCCTCCTGCACTTCTTCCTCCGCCGCTGCCGCGGCCGCCGCCTCCATCCGATCACCGCCTTCCATGGAACGAGGGCTAACCAACCAACCACCACCTGGGGGAAGACGGGAAACTTGAGGAGACGGAGGGGCAGGCTCTGGAAGGTGAGTTTTTGCCAGCTGGCAGGCTCTGGAAGGATCCGATTGTAAAATGCGGGTCGTGGATCCGTGTCGGTGACTCTGGACCAGTGGAAGACGAGGAAGAGCTCCCGGTCAAACAGATCTATTGGGAAGAGGAGAGGTGAAGAAGACATGGCGGTTTGAGGGGAAGTAGCAGGGGAGGGAGTGAGGAGGCGTCGGTGCAGGGGAGGAGGAGCTGAAGATGAGTCTGAAATATGTGCTTCCACTGCTCGCGATCCTTGCCTTCATATTCCTCTACACCTCCTCCTCCTCCTCCTTCAATCGCAAGGAGGTGGTAGAGGTAAAAGCGCCAAATGTACGTCCCGATCCCTCCTCGAATTCTTTCGCTACATCTTGATTAGACTCTTTTTTTTTGCTGCGGTTGTCTATCGAACGATGGAACGGTGCTTCGTCTGAGCAATTGCTTCGGATTCAGAGGCAGCATGCGCATAAGATTGGCTGCGTCTCCCTAGTTAGGCGTGTAGACTAGTGATCAGTTGAACGGCTTGACTTCTTTGTAGGATTGATTGCTCTTATTTTCCTTTCGGCTTGGCCTTTTTTGTCTACGAATTCTACTGCGTTGCCGAGATTTATAATAAAGATTTTTATGTTTCACTGGTGCCATGTACCACATTCCTTCCTTGGCATCTTGATGCTCGCAGAAAGATTTCTTATACTTCATTTACGTAAAATAGATCTAGCTTTCCAGTGAAGCTGGAACGTTTAGGAAATTAAAACGGTATTCAAGGGGATCCCGGCAATTGTTTCTCGGATACGCTTCGCTAAATACTCGATCTCTTGTTTTCAAATCAAGGCTGGCCATCTTTTCATACTTTTGGTTCGCGAGTGGTTCAGCTAATTTTGATTTCAGTCCGTTTTTAGTCTATGTGAAAGTTTCCGGGATCAATTGAGGCCAGAATTTTCTGATATTCGCTGACCGTGTAGTGATTGCATCTCTCTGAGGTTACTGACTGATAGGTACTTTTTCCAAAAGAAATGCTAAAGAATACTTATCACTTCAACTGGAAGCAGAAAAATTTGGTAAAATTTTCTCTCCCTTCTCCTCTGGAGAGATATTTAGGCCACCAATTCTGTTTTGAGACGCTAGATAAACATACAGATTCTGTGTTTACAGTAAGATCTTATATTTCATGGCTCTTATTCTCTTGTAGTTGCTCCATTTTCTCAGCACATTGGTCCTGTTCGCCTTCCATTTCCGGATCCAGTAGCCAATTGTTGTGAATTGACGTATCAAGCAAGTTGTCCATTTTCTAATATGAGACTCTCATTTCATTATTGGAGTGTCATGTACATCGAATTTAGTGCTTACATCATTCATAATCGTCACAAGTCAACGTTATTAAAATTCCATGAGAATTTATGGTTGATTCTTCACTTATTACATACTGATGTTTTCATCATAGGAGGTGAAAGAGGTAGAAGAAATCCCTGAAGTCACCCACAGAGTTTTCTTGGATATCTCCCTTCCTGGCCAAACTTTGGGTATGTTTCTCCAAGACGTCTCCTTCAAATGGATTGTTTAACTTTTTTTTGCTGACTTTTCGTTGAGAAGTAGTAGGCCAAAATTATACTTTTTATCACCACCAAATAGTTAATAATATTAATCTAACTATTAATTTGGTTGTGTAGGATTTATGTGAGTGAAAGATGACGAAGACGTCCTCTCTCTCTCCTCTCTCTCTCTCTCTCTCTCTCTCCCCATTATACGTGCTACTGGCAGTATGGACCATGTATTGCAGACTTTGTTTGACATGTCACGATAAGGCGACTGGGCTCTAATTCATCAGATAATCAAGCTGACCTGAATTATATTGTCCAGAATTCTAGAGATTTGTGCCATATATCATCTTGATTCGGCTATAACCTGTTTGTGTTGTCAAGATGACTTGTGTTTGATGCTATTTATCACCCCCACTACTCTGTTGGTACCTATGCAGACAATATCTGTAGGATCAGATGGAATCGATTACATTTAGGGCCGTTTAAATTTTCTTATATTTACTTTTAGACTGAAAAGATTACGAACATATCCTTACTTGCAATTAATATATCCTACGGTAGTAAACCTGTTTATGCGATTCAGACGAATCAAATTGGTAGTCTTCCATCTCACTCCGAGGCCACATGCACTCTAGTAATTCTGGGCATGAATGATGTTCCAGAGTTTTCAAGTTATTATGACATTACAAGTATGTGTCATATCCTTGCTGCCAGTTGCAAGATGTTGACTTCGCTTATGGGTCTTCCCATACTCCTTACAATGCTGTGAATCGACATGTAAAAGAGACCTTCCTCAACCCTGAGATCCTCTCGCACAATGATCGTGCTAGAACACCACTCTGCAACATAGCCACACTAGTGCATCAGATTTAGAATATCCACATCAGCAGATATCCAACGTCAGGTGATGTGCAGGTCCCCCCTCCAAAAGTGGAGTGTTAGATAACCCCCATGGAAGGTTTGGATCTATACCGCGCACACAAAGTTTGGAAACAGATACAAAAAATATTAGATGTTTGTAAGCGTTGATGTCTCATAACATGTAGCATGTTTATTTATGGACGGGTCAAACATGATGATTGAATCTGCTAGTCAAACTATAGTTTTGAGGGAAGAGCTTGAGTAAAGAAAAACAAGGAAATGCACTGAGGCCATAGATCATCATCTTTCTTGATGAGTGAGAGAGTGCCGTGCTTCTCCTTTGGTGTTTTCACTTGTATATTCATATGAGAATTGTGAACAAATTTCACAGGTTACAACTATTTTGTTCGCCAATCAGAGGAGAATCAAAAGTTCTTTTCAATTGGCGTGGATAATGCAGTCATGTGTATGGTTGAAGACAAATGTTTTCTAAAAGTGAGTAGGTACTGATGAGGGGCTTTCGAAAGATAACCAATGAGGGCATGGTAGTGAAGTCATTTTATCGAAATTCCTAAAAGTGCAGTTATTAGTATTACTGGTGTCTAATGTTAACTTTTCATAAGGTCAGATTGCTACACCTTTTATCTCTCAAAGGTGTGTGGAAGAGACCAACCCTATGACACGGTGCATGGTTAATATCATACAATTTTGCTTCGTATTTGTTGAAAATAACGAATCGTTTTTGTAATTGTCTCATGATGCTAGCATCATTGAAATACTAGTGTTGTGTTTTTTTCCCTTCTCATCTTTGAGTGTTTACGAACAACATGAGAAAATGAAATAAAATTTAGAAAAAATTATGATTCTTTTCCTGGGATTGGGTGGTACAATTTATGCATTTTTTTCAGTGCCTTCACCATCTTCTGCTTAAGCCTTAGTTTTGAGCTTGTATATGATATATCTGTGGCCGGAACTTCTTCCTCTTATGTAATTGCTTATTTCATTTTTCTATGTGAATTCTCAACAGACAAGATTGTTATTGGCTTGTATGGAGAAGTAGTGCCAAAGACAGTTGGTGAGTTCATTCGAAAAGCATCCATTTTTTTCCCTGAAATTGAGGCTTTTGTGTTCTAATCCACCAGATATATTAGCCAATAGATATCATTTTCGAGAAAATAAATTTCCACGTGTGCCACGGAATGTTTTTTAAAAAGAATAAGTTCAATTAAGGAACTCAATGCGGCCAGGTAGCCCTAAGAGTCTTGTATGTCTGCTTGTTCATCACTGGGCCGAGAAAGCCCCTTCCAATAAAATAAAGTATTCGTTACCCAATAGCATGCTTGTATTAGCTTTATTGATTTTTTTTTGTAGTATCTTACTTCAATGGACAGGTCCTTGTTAAATCATTGGTAATTTTTTCCTTCTTTTTCACTTTACCGCATCCTGATGTACCGATAGTTGTACTGAACGCATAATATAGTCTCACCTGAGTTATTCCGACAGTTGTACTAATTATCTGAGATAGAAATTTTCTATAAATATTTTTATTTAAAAAATTAAAGCTATCGAATGGGAAGCATATTTGTGGACCGTTGAGTGGAAGAGGACACTGAATATAGTAGAATGTATTTGATCTGGCGTCGAACGTTACTTCTACATCAGTTCCCACTAATTCTAGCTTTTAATGTTATCATAGAAATACTTAGTAAATAATCCTGATATGATCAGGACTCTCTCTATTACGTACAAAAATCAAAAACTCGGAAGCTTGTAGAAACTCCACACACCGTGTCATACTTTTGTCATTCCCTACCTCATTTATAACCTATATTTTACAGTCCATCTTATTTCTTAAATGTTCCCTGATTCTCAATTCCATGATCATCAATATTTTCTTATTTTAATTGGACGCTTGAGACGATTATTGAGTTGGTTTTTTATAGTTCAAGTGATGATTAGTACTAAAATGCTGTTCTGATTCATACTCTTTCTTTCTTTCTGCAGAGAATTTCAGAGCTCTCTGCACAGGTATCTGAGTCTGCATAAATCTTCCTTCCATGACCGTTTCTAGCGGCCATGCTATCTCCAAACCGTTCACATGGGGTTCTATCTGTTTGGATTTTCAGGGAAGAAGGGCATTGGGTCCAGTGGAAAGCGTCTGCATTATAAGGGGACCCATTTCCATCGCGTGGTGACTGGGTTTATGATCCAAGGAGGGGACATTGTTCGTGGCGATGGCACGGGGAGCGACTCCATCTACGGCCGAAACTTCTCTGATGAGAACTTCAAGCTGAAACATTCACAAGCAGGTCTCCTTTCCTCCACTCATTACTCTCATCGTAAATAAACTATATTCATAACCAGAGGAGCACAGCATTCCTCTTTTAAACCACTTAGTGCCCGAACCATTCTCTCTCTCTCTCTCTCTCTCTCTCTCTCTCTCTCTCTCTCTATGATCCTATGATTACCCCCCCCCCCCGTCTGTCCCAAGACCATTCTCTCCTCTCTGCCGAAGGGCGTCAGCATCCCAGCCTCTTTCTTCGCCCCTTCCATTGCTAACAGGCCGTCTTCCCCTCCCGCAGGCATCGTTTCGATGGTCAATTTCGGCCCCGATTCCAACGGGTCGCAATTCTTCATCACCACGGTGAAGACGAGCTGGTAAGGGCCCTGACTTCTGATCTCTGTGAGCTCATCCTCCCCCCCCCCTCTTTTTTTTTGGTAAGGATCCTCTCTCTCTCTCTCTCTGGCTATCAGGTTGGACGGCGAGCATGTGGTCTTTGGCAAGGTGATCGACGGCATGGACACGGTCTTCACCATCGAGGCGGCGGCGGGGACCTACAGAGGGAACCCCCGGAGGAAGGCCGTCATCACCGACTCTGGAGAGATCCCCAGGGCCAATTGGGAAGACCACAATCCCTCCTGAAACACCAACTCTCATTCTCTCTCTCTCTCCCGCCCTCCCTCGAAAGGAGGAACCCCCCCCCCATCATTCTCGCTGTTCCTTTCCGACAATATGATTGTATCATTTCTCTCTCCCTCAGAGGAAGTATCCCCCTCATTCTCCCTGCTCCTTTCCCACAATGTGATTGTATCATCTCTCCCTCTCTCTCCCCTTGTAAAAAGACACCGTTTTCTTCTCATCCAAGTATGTGAAACGCTTCTCTCTCTCTCTCTCTCTCTCTCTCAAGACTCTCCATCATTCCATGGGTGGGGTGTTCCTCTGTGGAAGACCGGCCCTGACGCATCAGACCATACCCGAGGGAGGGGGGAGCGAGATTTCTTCTTTATCGAGACGAGATATTATTTCCGAAGACGGAAGGGGAATACATTGGGAGCAGACGAACAAGCACAGTAGAAACCATCATCATCATCATCATCATCATCATCTGGCCGTCCCCCCTTCTTTGTACAGAAATAGAGAGAACAGCAGGATGTCCGAGTAGAAAAAGGAAGAACTGGAATTTTCCCAAAAAAACAGATATAAAAGAGCTGAGCGCCGACGCTGCTGAGGCCCTGCAGGAGGTATAGATGATTTTAATCTTACTGGGTTTTACAGAGGCGGTCGAGCAACCCGAGCAGAGGACGAGCCTCCGCTTCAAGTGGAGCAGCAGGAGCTCTTCTGGTTCACGGGCTGCCCGCGGATCTGCACCGTAGGCGGCCTCGCGCTGTTCATCGCCGGCTGGCTCGCCATCCTGAAAAAGATAGGCACAAGAGTTAGAGAGAGAGAGAAAGAGAAAGTGAGAGAAAGAGAGGCAGACAGAGGAAGGGGGGGAAGACCCCTCCCCCCACTCCCTGTTCTTGATGCAAGGCGGCTGTAACCAAGTTACCTATTCTTGATGGCGCCGGCCATGGCCATGAAGGCCTGCTCCACGTTGGTGGCGTTCTTCGCGCTCGTCTCCATGAATGGGATTCCGATCTCATCCGCAAATGCCTGCCGCATCGAAGCAAAAAAAGATTCACTCCTTCGGATGGAAACATGCATACATACATACAAAGCTGAAAGTCATTTCTCCCCACCCCCCCCCCGCGTAGAGAATCACGGCAATGAGGAAGAGAGATCATTGTGGACCGTTTCTTTTTTGCAAAACAAGGCTAAAAGCTGAGAAAAGCTACACCCCCACACCTTGGCGGTCTCAGAGGAGACGACTTTGTTCGCAGTAAGATCGCACTTGTTCCCAACAAGGAGCTTGTTGACATTTTCGCTTGCGTAGCGATCGATCTCGTTCAGCCACTGCTTGACATTGTTGAAGCTGTCCTGGTCGGTCACGTCGTAGACGATCTGCAGAAACGATTCGCACGTTACAGTCGCATCACGTCATTGAAAGGAAGGAAAAATGATCTCCAAACAGGGATAGCGCAGAGCTCTGGAAACAACACTCAACTATAATCCCATGAGCGCCACGGTAGTAGCTGCTAGTTATCGTCCTGAATCGTTCTTGGCCGGCAGTATCCCACTGTCACAGATGGGCGAATGATACGTCAATTAAATGGTCAACGCATCGTAATAGATTTGACTATAGACACTCACAATCTGAAGCTTAATGGTCTTTCCATCTTGCTCCACAGTGCGAATTTTCTACAAAAAAATATATATATATTTTATAACAATATCAGTATTGTAACCTTTCGCCAATGTTGATACAAAAGGGTAACTACTACTTACAAAATCGACACCAATGGTACTGATGTAACTCTCCAAGTAGGAATCATCCTGAATAAAACAAGAAATGTGGTCAGTATAGGGTTACACGTGACTGAAGTCTGAAATGTCAAGAGAAATCTAATTAAACAAACTATTGAAGAAAATATCGACGTCACTTTTAAAAGTAGACTATACACGCAGTATGAAACTTCTTTTTCCCAGCTTGTATGGACGGAAGCAAATGTTTGAATAGAGACTGCAATGGGTGTATTCCCTTCAAAATAGCTTCACATTTTTTATTTTTTTTATACGAAGCCATTGTCATCAATACGATATGTAGAGCTTTACAAGACATTACAGTGGGAAAGATCTTGGTTTCGTTTATGACATTGTCAACAAAAAAACTTTCTAAATTAATTATAAATTTGAGGGTTATATGTGTTTGAAGTGCTCGAACAGAAGATAAAATGTAAGTGTATGAAAACGTCATCAAGGAAAAATTATTTTAGGAATCACCCCAAAATATAACATATGCACATACACATCCAGAACGCGAAATCAGGTTCATCAGCAAGAAATATCCTCGAAAGGACCGAATTGCTCACCGCAAATCTTAATAGAAGGCATGATTTGCCAACACCAGAGTCTCCAATAAGCAGAAGCTTGAACAAGTAATCACTGCATAGAAGGATCACCATGAGAAGAATTATAATTTAACAAAAATACAACTGCAGAAATGCTTATTTTTCCACCAGAGGGGTTAGAAATATCTCCATACTATACTGCATAAATCTCATGGCATTCAATCCTAGAAATACAAGGTATCATGCCATCTAAGAGGACGTCCCCAATGCCCTCGTATTATCAAATTCAAAGTTCCAGCAACATTGACTTCCTTTAAATGCAATGAGAAATGCCATGGAGAATCATAAAATTTTAAAGAATGCATCTTGAGCTACGGGACAAAAAACCTGATCCCTTATTCCTGCATGTTTCCAACACTTGTTACTTTCCTATACCTTTCATCAATAACCAAATAGTAGGCCATAAGGAAAAAGTCTAACCTAAGGTAGGAATGAAAAAAAGGAATATTTCCTCGGCTTTTTTTTTTAAACCATTTGCCAAAATAGATGGATAACGCTCAAAAAGATGCTAGCAGAATGTTCTGCACTGCGGATGTAGGAACTTCATAATTTTGACAGTTTCCAATCCATATATCATTCTGTCTTCAAAATCCTCTTTTGCAGTAAAGAACATAATTATTGAAAAGTATCTAGTAACCTCAAGAGTAAGGCATTAATCTCATCACCACAAAAATATAATACGCAGCCAATGGATAATAAAACGCTTACAAAACTCCTAGCTGTGGACAGAAAAGTTTCTAATTTCTATGGAGTTTGAGCCAGACTGATCAAGATTCATAAGAGTGTGCAAATGAAATAGGATATCCGGTAGTCAGCAGGCACATTAGACCCAGTATGTCCCACCATCAAAGGCAAAGATAAATGAGAGAACTCGTCTACGTAAGAAAATGGTAATCATCCGACAGAAATTTGTCATTCTAAGATAAATGCACGTTTTTCCCAATTAAAACCAAATCTTTACGATGAGAAACCTAATCTTCAGCAATAAAGCAAGTCCAAATTTGGGAAAGAAACGTTCAACTCAGATATAACGCCCAATTTACCATTCAGATCTGGAATGAACGCAACGGATCTAGTCGTCCACGATATAGAAAATCGGGCGCAAAATAAGCCTAAAACGGAAGAAAAAGATCTAATTAATCAACCGAAAAGCCTCACAGCAAAAGAAAAACCTAGGAGATCATGCAGGATCGAATGCAGAAATCACGCGGATCGACGTACAAATATATATCTAGACAGAAATGAGGACCCGAAAATCGTGACGCCACAGGGAGAGAGGTGAATTGCAAGGACTCACTATTCGGGATTCATAGTGATGGATGATCGATTCTCCCCGGCCCGCCGGTCTCACAGAAAAGATGAGAAAAAATGAAATTACGTGGAGCAGATCCCCCTCCGCACTCTCCGGATCTCCCTCCTCTCCTCTTCTTCCCCGCGGGATCTCCTCAGCAAGAGAAGGAAACAGAAACTGGAAGAACAAGAATTCCCCTGGGACAGGAGAGAGAGAGAGAGAAAGAGGGAGAGGGAGAGAGAAAGAGCCAGAAAAAGACCGAGGTGGGTTCCGGTTGGGGCAGGACGACCATTAAATAGCTGCCGAAGTGAGCGGTGGGGGGAGAGAGGAGAGAGAGAGGGGAGACCGCGTGAGCGATGCGGAAGAGAGACTGCCCAAAATACCCTTACCGAAGCGATGCGTAGGGCGAATAGACTGTGAAAATGTTTAAAATACCCCGCAAGCCATTTTTCCACCATTTTCTGTGCGCTGACCGAGCGGTGAACGTTTTGATCCGGCTCACCGCGAAGCAGACCAGCATCTTCGTTCCCCTCAATATCCCACACGTTGTATCTTACTACTCGGATTTTGACGGTCCGCCATTCACCGAAAGGATCCGATAATCCTTCGACAGGTTCCTAATGGGCCACGTCCGCTTCACATCGTCAGACGGATGCATAATTAACTATATATTTCGACAAGGGTTAAAAAGAAATAACTCGAAAATTAAATGAAGCCCCGAATGACACGTGTTAGATTCACATTGACGCACATTAGATTCAAATAAATACTAATCTTCAGTAAGGGTCTTCTCTTTAAAAGTTTGCTCATCCCGCTTTGCGAGACTGGGCCTTTTCAAGCCCATTTCTAGCTCTACTTGCCCAAATTGGGCCTTCTGAAGCCCAAGGTCAAAAGAGAGAGAGAGAGAGAGAGAGAGAGAGATGGCAGGCAGTCTTCGCCCTTTCTCACTCCTTCCAAGAATGGGGATTAAAGATCCCAAAAAAAAAAAAAAAATGGTAACATCTAAATATTTTCATGTAGAAACTGGGTATGCGCATGGTAACCCAAAAATCTACCGTAAACATTGACTTGACCGGTTTGAACACTTGAGGGTCGAATCTCCCATTTTGAGAAAAGTCAACGAGCACCTCCCCCGCCGGGGTGCTAGCCCGACACGCTGCTGACAGAGAGCGGGCCGGGGAGCTCGCAGTCGAAGTTGGTATGCTCCAAGAACGGGCCTAGCATCACCAGCTTCGGAATCACGATCCCGTTCCTGACGGCGCAGACTACGGGGTTGTCCCACTGGAGGAGCGATCCTACGAGGTTGGAGCGGACGGTCAACGGGAAGACCCGGGCCAACCGCTCCGAGCAGAAGTCTTCGAGGGCCCGGTCAATGGCGGCGTTCCCCCTGCTGCCGCCGGCCATGGCAGTGGCTAGCTTCCCGGCGAGGACGACGGCGTCCTCCACCGCGCAGCAGGCCCCCTGCCCCAAGTTGGGGGTCATCGGGTGCCACGCGTCACCGGCGACCACCACGCCGCCGGTGGCGGCAGGTGGAGAGACGAGCGGCCAGAGCCACCGGTCAACCAGCGGGGTCCTCACGATGCTGCCATCGGGCGTCCTATCGATGGCGTTCCTGAGCTCCGCTGGCCACCCCACCACCATCTCTGCCGCCTCCCTCTTCAGCGCAGACGGGTCAATGACCCTAGGTCCTGCAGAGTTTGACCACAGCTCAGAAGAAGAGGCTTTATAACAGGACAGTCAGCCCTCAGTTCTTCATCTGGGAATGTAGGAGGAGAACCTGGATCTGGCCTGTTGAAGCAGATAAACCAGTACACCTTGGTGGGGGAGACAGGAACGTAGCCGGCACGGACCCCTCTGCCGTAGACGTAGTTGACTTTTGGGTCGAGACTATGGCCTTCGGGGTAGACCCCGAGCCCACGGAAGGCACAGTGGCCGACATATCTGGGTTCGGAGAACCCCAACCACTTTGCCACCGGCGAACGGACGCCGTCACAGCCAATCACCACCTGATCCAGCTCAAGAACATCAGTCAACGGGGAAAAGATCATGCATAAGATTTGCCAGTATCCTCTGTTGTGGAAGCAATTTCTCAAGGTAAAAGTGGTCCCAAGATTTCCAACACGAGTACTGTTTTCTATGATCAAGATGAACGCAGACAAATGTGTTCCCATTTCATAATGTTTGCAAGATCCCCATAAAGAGAACTTTTTTCTGAACGATGCTGATGATGATGATAAATAAACACATATCAACGTAACTTTTTTTAAATGAAAATAAATAAACCAAAATTTTCCCGCATCTATGATTCTAGCAGTTTATATGAACACACAACTTCATAAATCATGATCCCAACTCTGGTGGGGTGATTGCAAGAGCAAAAGAACATCTGCATCCCATTTCTTAGATTGGAAACTGCATATGAAGAACAGTTGCTGCTCATGGGAAGAACTGAAAAAAATCTCGTTTTAAAAGGAAGAATTAATGTTCAGGATCCTATAATCCACTTGAACTAGACTCGACAGTTTATGATTCTCGGAGGGTTTTGGTAAACATTAGCTTCACCTGGCTGCATTTATTTGATCCCGTCAGTGTGAAGAAGAAAAAAAATAGCACACTATGCCGAGCAGAACAGGAAGATTGCAGATGAAAGATGCCACCGCAAATGGAAGGTATAATCGAACTGCTTGAAAGAAAAGACTTTGACCATCGACAGGGACGGAAGGCTTACCTTGGCGTGTATTAGGGTTCCATCTTCGAGCTCTAGCAGGGTTCCCATGGTTTCTCCCTTTGATATCGACTTCAACCTTGAAGAGAAGCTGATTGAATCAGCCGGCAGGCGACTGGCGAGAGTCTCCAAGAGCACCCTCCTCTCCACAGCCCGGACCTCTTGGCTGAGAGAAGCCATGGTTTTTGAATCCAGATCCAGCCTGCCATCTTCAATCGAAACAGACGAGAAAGGATCTCTGAAGTCTTTACCTCGGATCGACATCTTTGAAGGTGAAATACCGCAGAAGCTTCCCCTCCGTCGACCTCATCGCCAGCCTGCAGAGAACTGAGGCCATCAACATGTTTTCTATTTGGGGGAAATCTGAAAGTACCGACGGTGGAAGCGCCGCCGGAGATCTTACCCTTCGATCTCGAGGAATTCCCGCCG